>CAKNXH010045925.1:0-19906 GCA_932178445.1 Andricus quercusramuli
ACTTTAAAAATATTTAGGGGTGGTTCACCCCCTTAAGTTTTTTTTTTGTTGAGAAAATTACGTTATTCATCTCTCATCACTAGGAAACTTTTCCAGTAGGTTTGGTCGAAATCAATTTTGTTTTTATACACAAAACTATACAATCGACACTTGCGAACCCTATCTTTGAGGGGTTGTTTCACCCCCTTAAAGTGTTTTTCCGCAGATAAAAAAAAATACGTGTCGCTTAGTTTTTCGAGTACTACAACATATATCAGGGAGAATCAAATCGGCGAGGGACACCTGGAGTACCTTCCTTGTGAGTCGGTTCGATTTCCGAATATAGATTGCTGTGCCTTTTCTCTTTCTTGAGTATGCCTTACTCGTATTTTACAAGATTGATAGTCATGATCATTTGCAAAACAGTAATTACAACTATGTTTATCCGTACTGAAGTTGATTTTATAAATTAATGGACAACTTCTCTTCACATGTCACATTCTATTTTCGGTCTTATTCTCTATACGCAAGTGGGCGATGCGCTTATTAAACGCATTTCTCTGATTTCCTCCCGAACTATAATTTTTACTCGTGGATGGTGTTGGGGTTTCCCCATGCACTATTTCCCAACTTCTAAGTTTAAGGTCTTCTTGATTCGCAAGTGCGATGGCTTTATTTAGGGTGTTTATTTCTTTATCTTGTTACGTCCTAGAATGGTAATTAGGGAAACATTAGTGGTTAGTGAAATTCCTGTTTTATCTACAGAGTACTCAACTCTGGGCTAAGGGAACGGGTTCAGGGGCAATTGAATATTAAGGGAATTCGAGATTAAAACATTTATTAAAAATCAAGAATAGAGCAAATAGGGAATCAACTTACAAGGATTTAAGAAGAGAAAATGGCTCTGGAGGAAAAGGTAATAATTGCTTGAGGAAGAAATGCTGGGGTGATAACTGGAACGATTTAGATGAGAGAGAGAGATTGTTGTCGTTACGTAGGCGTCGAGTAGATGGTGATGCAAGTCAGACGAAACTCAGGAAAAAGATTGAAGGTAACTAGAATTGGACTAGAGACTGAGTACTTGTAGAACTTTAAGATAGATTGGTTGATTGAGGGTTGAGGAGACAATTCAAAAAGACAGGCTGGCAGCAGGTTTGAAGACAAAGACGGCAGCAGCTTGAAGACCCAAAGCAAAAAGGCTTGAAGTGAGCGACACCGCCAGGTCTCTTGGCACAGTTAAGTGGATCTCGGCGGGGTAGACCCAAGGTCATCCTGTCAACAATTGGCAGTAGGTGCAGTGCCACCGCCAAAAGTTGAGCATATTTGGGTATATTATACCATCGATGTGAAGCATATCCTGCAGCGGGCTTACTGCGCAGTTTATTGGGACCAGCCCCTGGTCCCCCTTTTCACATGCGAAACTCTCCATAATACTCAGATCCACATCCATTCTCTCCTGGTTAATCACTCCCACTTCGTAATTGGACTTTAAGAACTTAATTATGGAATTTGGTCTGGCCAAAAACCCGGCAGCCCACAACTGATTCATTTTTCGGTTTTCAAGAGCACTTGTTCAGTCTCCGAATGAACACCATAGACTGATTACTGTGTCATTTCGTATTGCTCTTTGTCTACTCATTCGTCTTTTGAATCTTATGTGTTTTAATATATGGCTTATCATATTTGAATTTCATTTCTTATATTAATTTATATTTGTTTTTTATTTATCACTATTAATATAATTTTATTAATTTAATTAGTTAAAAGGATCAATAAATAGATAATTTATCCTTTAATTCATTTGAAAGAAAAAAAAATTAAATCAATTGATTTCCGGGCGAAATTTAAATTGTATTAATCAATTAAAATTTCTTAATCTAATTTATATTTTACTTCTAAAATGAAGGATAAATAATTGTAGCATAATACTTACTTAAATTTAATGAATTTGGTTTTGTTTTAACTTGTAATCATAATTGCCTTACCATAGGTGGCTCGACAACTTAGTTCGATTCCTATCTTATTTCTAAAAAATTCTTTACCAAAATGATGATCTGAAATTTAATGTTTGAGGGAGTCGACTGAATGAATACACCTTTTTTACAGGAAAAAAGCCGGTTGAGGCATAAAAAACCCTTTTACTAATGAACCTCAAATCAAATAAAAAGGAAAAATTGTTACACGAATTCTTTACCGGCGTAGCGTTGGTGTCACTCGCGCACTCGTCACTTTCGTTCACGAATAGGAAATTTTGGTTATGTCTGCGCACGGGAGCTCCACATGGGTGAAAATCCTTTGAGACTTTTGAGAGTAAATCTCGAATTGAAATGGAAAGTCTTAGAGACTTTGAGATTAAGATCTCGAAATGGAAAGTCTTAGAGACTTTGAGATTAGCTCTCGAAATGGAAAGTCTTAGAGACTTTGAGATTAGCTCTCGAAATGGAAAGTCTTAGGGACTTTTAGATTAGCTCTGAACGGGACTGAGAACGCGGTTAGATCTCGAACTGAACTGCCATTGTCGATCAATGGATAGAGACTCCCCGCTGGAGGGCGGAGTGACACAAACGCTTGATCGCCTTTCTCGCTCATACTTTCGCTCTCTCTCTTTCATACTCTTTCTTCTTTACTTTTCTAAGTGATTTAAAGCTCGCGCGCAAACTAAAAAGCATTATGGCTGATAATTTTAAAGTAGCTAGGTTACGCGGTAACAAGTTTCTTTATTGAATGTGTAAAAATACAATTCAAAATTCTTCCCTTTTTTTTGTTTGAATTATTTTGAAATTAAATTTTTGTATTTTAATTTGAATTTATTTATGATTGATATAGTCTTTTATTGTTTATTCTGGTTCATTTTACAAAGCTGAATTTAATGTTAAAATCTTCTATTTGTGATAGAATTTGTATTGCATAATTTAATAAGTTTTCATTCAGATGGCAGTTTGATTGCATAATTCTGCACTATTTTAATTGTATAATATTTGAATATCCTTTACTTGCATTTCATCGCATAATATTTTAATTTCATTTAATCGCATAATATTTTTATTGTGATTTAATTGCATAATATTTTTATTGCATAATTTATTTGCATAATTGTTATTTACAATTGAAAATTGTGAATTCATATTTATAGTTAATAAAATGTGTGACAGGATTTTTGTTATTACGTGCAGAAGTGACCTACCTTCACAAATGGCGGCCAAAACGATAAAAATTCCGATGACCTGAAAATTTACTTGGAAATATTGTCCTCACTAAGATTAAAGTTTGCTAAATAATAACTAAAGTTAACAGCAAAACAACTCATAGACCACGGCAAAACAACTTATAGATTATGGCGAGAAAACTTATAGACTACGGCAAGAAAACTTATAGACTACGGCAGGAAAAACTTGAAACTAATACCCAAAATGACTAACGAGGATCAAAGTAAGTGCCCTTTCGCATTTCGTCAATAATGACTCCCGCTAACGCCTTCAATAAGGGACAGTTCGGGTCCATATAGCGGGTCGCCTCCAATACCCGATTCAAGACAGATCTGTCAATCTGCACGTCCGACGTTGTCTGCAACGCTAGGGTATGGCTTCCTGAGAAATCCCCAGCTCGTACCACAAGCGGGAACGGTTCAGCCGATGAGAACATCGAGGGCGACACGTCCGAAAGCGGGGATACGTTGAGCGTAGGAGGCACAACGCTGTGGACCACCGGCCCGAGCGGCAACGGTGCCGGCACGAACCTAGGCTCTTCACCCAAAGGATGCCTAGGGCCAATTGTCCCTTCCCGCCATCCAAAATAACATTTAGAGCAACTCGTCAACTTCACTGCTGGTTTACCACAACCAAAGCAGAAAACATGCTTCTTAAATGGACACCTATTGTAGTTGTGACCAGAGTGGTGATAGTTGAAGCACTCTTTTTAACGTGGATTGTGGAGGAGTTCCCACTGTTCCCTTCGGTAGCAAAGCCTTGCTGCAGGAGAGCATCATTTCAGACCCAGCGATTCGCGAGAAAAAACCCCAGTCGGACCCGGAGTAAACATTCCCTCACTGACCTCCCACGCAGTCGGGCGAATCAAAGGAAAAGTCCAACCGCTTCCAAAACCTCCAATCCCTTGACTACTTGGAGATAAAGGTACCACAAGCGGAGAGCGTAGGTCCACAGACGAGTTGGAGGCGAGATGTCTAATCCACGTAAATCATCCTCCATACATGAGACCCCCAAAGAAACCGGGTTGACGGGTGGGAAAGGTGGATCAGCTGAACGAAAAGAACTCACTTCTCGTTCATTACCACTTGGCGTAGTGGATTTCCACGAAAACTTGGAGTCTTAAGAACAGATGGGGCCAACTCGTTCCTCGAAACCCTCAGAAATGGCAGGACCAGTTGGCAGGAGAGAAGAATTTATTGGCCCAATCGGCCCACTCCCCAACCCAATACCAGTTGGGGTAACAGACCCCTCGGGCGGAGGAGACGGATCCTCCAAACGAGCGATCCTCCCCTTCCCTTTCGTAGAAACCCTAGGAGAGCCGGGTCGATGGGTGGCGAGGACTGACTCCCAGGTCGTCGCCACCCCCTACCGCTTCCAAGACCGCTCAGGGACAATGGCCTTACAAGCGAGGATGATGAGTCAGTAGGGCGGACAAAACCCCTTCCAATACCACTTGGAATAGTGGTTTTCCATGGAGGGGTGGGGCCAGCCAACCCCAAGGAGCTCGCCGGGATCAATCGAGTCTTCCCGGCGCGGTTGAAACCTGTACGGCTTCTCCTGATGATAGGAGAGACTTCGCCCGCTTCTTCACTCAAACCGCTCTCACCTTGGGGATCGCCCCGGTTGCCCATAGGTTTGCTGCGACGAATGTCTCTCGTTCCTGTCGAGAGGGAGGACCTACGGGTGAGATATGTCCTCTTGGGAGGCCTTCCTCTTCTTCTTGGGCCTGCTCCGAAACTTGCCCGCTCGGCGATAGGGCGCAGGCGTTCTCCTTGACTTCGGAGTACTCGGTCACTGCCAGTGTATAACCCATTATAAAGACTTTTTCAATTAATTCATTGATCTCATTATCAATCTCATAATTTTGTTCATTTTGATCTTGTTCATTACAATCAATAGCCTCTTCCCCCGTGCAGCAGTCACGGATCCGGGTCGAATTAAATGTTTCATAAAAATTTTGTTCATTTTGACATCGATCCAGATCACAAGGATTTCGAGAAAGAGCGTCTGCGATTGAGTTTATTTTTCCAGTTTTGTACTGAATAACATAATGATATTCACTAAGTTTAATTTTCCATTTTGCCAATCTAGAAACTGGATCTTTTAATCTATATAACCAAGTTAAAGGTCTATGATCTGTGGTAACTGTAAATTTTCTAGCTTTTCATCATAGCTGTTGTCGGATTTCTTGCCATAAACTATAAGAATTCGTAAAGCAAGCGCACCGTGTCCTTGCGTGTCCTCTTTACACGTACATGAAAGTGCGAGTGAGAGAGCTTTCTGAAAATAGAGTATGTCAGAGAGGTTAAGCTCGTTTGTTGATTATCATACGAATTATACGAAATTAATCCAGAAATAATATTTGTAATATTTGTAATAGAAGTGTGAAACCATTTTATATATTTTTCATTTTTTTCAAGGTGGATTATCATTAAATGGATATATTTGTGCAATTTGTGCAGACGAAAGAAGGTTACGCAATCCTTATTACGACTTACGGGCTTGGCACTTAAGGTGCCGTTGCTCCTAGCAAATCCGAAAACGTTTCCCATGACAGTTCAGTCTCTCTATTATTCCTTAGTGATTCCGTAACATCATCAATTCTGACGTCCCTTTTTGAACGAATATATTACAGATCACGTGATTTTATTTCGCTTATCCTATAACAGAAAGTGAGATAGAGAGAGTGAGAGTGAGAGAACGCATTATTCCATTCATGAAAAATGGATATTAGTAGAAATTAATAATTTCTACTTTATTAATTTATTATTCTACCCTTAATAATTTTGTAATATTAGGCATTTTCAAATAATAATAATTCGACAGGCATTTCTAATAAAGTGACAATTTAGACAATTTTTTAATTGTCTCTTTTCTCTATTTACGTCTTCCTATTAATCTATTCAATGTAGATAACATGATTAATGTCAAATATTTAAGAAAGGCTTTTCATTCTTAAACATTTAACAAAATAATATAAATTCAATTCAAAACTGAATCCTAATTCTAAAACAGCACATAGATGGCGCTGATGCGAGCCGGCTCACAGATGGCATTGTTAATCCCTTATTTTAAAAGTTTTATATATTATAACCTTGCTTTCTGCTTGAGTTTTTCATTAGGTTTATTGATATTATTCTATTCAAGGTTTATTGGCCAATTGAATTTACAGACTAATGACTTATTGGTTTATTAGCCAAAGAACCTAATTTGGATTGATTTTATTAATGCCTCAAGGGCGCCAGATCGTTTGTCAACTTTACAACCCTAAACGAACAAAAGGTCGCGAATTCAATTCGGTCAAATTATTTTGCCCCTTGCTGACTTGAGAATTACTGGTTCAAAGAAGTGGCTTCGAACCACTCCATATTATTTAATTTTTCCCCCACAAGCCCAACACAGAGAGAGGTAGGGTTAGGAAGACTCTGAACAAGGATTGACAAATGATATTTACACATTTAGAATTAATGCATCGAATACGGGTAACAAAATATATTTTTATTCACGGCCATGGATGCCTCACATTTATCACGTTAAGGGCATGCTCTCCGGTGATCACGTGACCAAAACAGTCCTTGGTTATGAAACTTTTTTTGGTGTTCACCATGTCCAAACGCAATGATGTATTGCTCTCAAAATTTGGAATATAGAAAATGAGACAATAAATTGCGTTTGTATATTTAGTTTCAGTAATAATTTTCAAAAAAACTTTCCATGTAAAAAATAAATGTGGAAAATTTCATAACCGAGTTCGGTTATGTGATCTCTACTTTACCGACTTTGAAATGCTCCAACAATAATGACAGGTTAGGTGTGTGCAGATACATATTTTTTGATTTGCAACGAATGTGCACGATAACGTTGCAACGAATGTGCAACGAATGTGAATGGTAATAATTTTGAAAAAAAATTCCATGTAAAAAATAAATGTGTAAAAATATTTTCATTTTTTTTTGTGTTCACTACGTCCACACGGATTGAGATATCGTGTTTAGAATTCGAAAGATTGAATAAAAAGCACTAGAGAACGTTTGTACACATCAATATGTTTATAATTTCAAGGAAATTTCATTTATAAATTGATAGAATACCATTCGAGTTGCAGCACGTGCAGGTAATTTTTGGTTTGATGCATTTCGGATTTTCTGATTCACATATGTTGATAACTGACACAAATTTTGGATTAAGTCGTCTGAACATTCAAAAAAATAATATAAACAATAAAACTTGCACATTCATTGCAAATAAAAAAATAAGTATCTGCACACACGTAACCTGTTATTATTTTTGGAACATTTCAACGTCGGTAAAGTAGAGATCACATAACCAAGCTCGGTTATGAAATTTTCCACATTTATTTTTTACATGGAAAATTTTTTTCAAAATTATTACTGAAACTAAATATACAAACGCAATTTATTGACTCATCATCTTTATTCCAAATTTTGAGAGCAATACATCATTGCGTTTGGACATGGTGAACACCAAAAAAAGTTTCATAACCAAAAGGATTGTTTTGGTCACGTGATCACCGGAGAGCATGCCTTTAAATCCCGTAAAATAAATTAAATCAGTGGAAACAAAATATAAGAATTAGATATCCACGACCCTCCAACATGGTGGCCCATGAATGACAATTAGGTCATGTGAGGTCTCCGCCATTTTGGATGATCGAGGTAAGAAATTAAATTAGGATCAATTGTATATTCACGACCCTCCAAAATGGTGGTCCACTAATGACATGAGAAGTCATGTGGGGTTGCCGCCATTTTGTATAATCGAGATGAAACGGAAAAGCACTAATTCTAATGCCATGAACCTCCAGAATGGTGGGCCACTAATGACACGATAGGTCATGTGGGGTTACCGCCATTTTGAATGCACGAGGTGGACGAACATGAAACCTCCCGTATTGAATTGAGACTGAGTATTTTTATATTTCACTAAATCTACAAAGTGGCGAACTAAGCTCGGTTTCTCGGAACCTTCCTAAGTGTACCACCCAACCACATTATCCCAGAACATTTTAATCGGGTGTTACAATTCGCCCCCTTTTAGTGGGACATTCTCAGATTCCTAGTAAAAATTACATAATGTCCTTGTAATTATTATTTAATCGATTGATAAACTCCTAAGTCCTGCTCTTAGTCCCCAAATTAAGTGTCACTGATATCGTTTAAAAGCGCGTCGAATTCCCCTCACAACGATTTTCCAGCATGGCGGTCCATTTCTGACACGTAAGGTCAGGCAAGGTTGCCGCCATTTTGGGAACTTGAATAAGTTAACACTTCACTCCCGAACAATTTAGACTATTAATTTTTACACTAACCTACCCGCCACTCCGTAATGCTTATTCACCGATTAATTCCGAAAACCTCTAAACATTACGTCCCCACCACACTGAATCCGCGACAATGCAATTCGAGTTACTTACGGGCGAAATGAGAAGACATACCTTGGCTGCGTCCTCGCTATTCCAGATTAATTATACTTTAATATTTTCACGCCCAAACGGATCCTCCGGGCGGGTTAATGGCATATACGCCCAACAAAAGAGATAATCGGTCCTTAAACAACCTCAGCGTGGTCAATGTATAAGTCTTTTTGACGAGAGTGGCAAGCATGCCAATGGCCGAACACAGAATGACCGAGACCACGCCGAGTACGATTTTTGGCGCGTAGGCCATGGGTTGCGCACCCAGACACGCAACTACATTAAGCGAAAACCTGTGTGAAGGCGCGTTCCATTGTCGTCCTATGGCGACTCGCCATTTTGTCTAGTGCTTTTACTAGCCTAGTCCATAGTCTGTGGCGAGTCACGCTGTTAACCTGCGCCGCGGCGCGACGCAAACACTTGTCCAGCGCACCCCTCCTCCACCGTGCGCGCCCACTTATGAACGGCTGCTAGTGTTTTGACAGTTCAAAACAACACGAGTTAGTGGCACCGCTCCTGCGTTACCACATTTTATAAGTGTATCCTCCTGCCTCCCAGTGGATGTGAGCAAGAGAGAACGAGAGTGTTGTGTTTTTGAAGTGTATAAGGTGTGATGTTGATTCACGACTACCTGGTCGTGAATTTGTGAATTGATCGTGTGGATGATTTAGTGTAGTGGCCGGGCCCCCGGCCCTGAGTGTCTAATAAACAAAAATGTACAAGTTCGAAGGCATTAATAAATGTCTTATTTTCGAATAATAAAAGTATTCCCCCCAGTCTGGTGACGGTTTGGAGCGGCGGGAATTTACAAATTCCAGGCATCGAAGGGTTCGTTATTTGGCAACAGGCCATCCCTCTCGAAGCTCTCCAACTATTAAAATTTCTAAATGGATTCTGTGCTCGACCAGGTATGATTTATTCATAATTTTGAGGTTAAATTTGAATTGATTGGGCGTGAAAACATTAATTTGTGCGTGGTGCCGGATACCACGTCACAATATATAAAACTTTTATTCAGATTTGATACAAGGATTTATGTTTTTTTAAATAACCTAATCCAGAATGCTCGGTTGTTACTTCTGCGATTTTGTTTTCAGGAATTTATCATTCTTTTTAAAGAATCTTCCTTCATGTTACTCCAATAAATTTCCCATCTGATTCGTAATTTACCTAATTCTTCAAAGTACTATCTATTCTCGAGGTCATTCCTATACATATGTATTTACGCGCCTTCAAAACTCATACTAATTTAAGAATTTTAACTCGTGACTTATTCTTGATGGAGTCAGACCTCCATTTTACGGATATAATATAATATCGAATAATAATTAAAAAAATGTATCATTTATGAGGAATAATTCCTCTTCATTTCCTTAGGTAAGTAAAAGTTATCTTATAATTACCTTGGTATTCCTCAGAAATGGTCTAAAAAAATAACTACATCACTTATTAAACTATAATTTATAGTCGTTAATTTTCAATATTTTAAAATTACGCGCTAATTTAATTCAATAACTCAAATAATTTAAAATTTAAATAAAAAGAAATCTATTTTCTTCCTTTTTACATAACATTTTCTTGGGGAGAAGAAAAGTAAATATAGTATTTTTTCCTTTTTACAGTGTTCTACAGTTAGGGTTCCCTTAAAAACATCATTGCCCATGGGCTTGTCGATGGATTCAAGGGTGATCTGCCCTCCAGTTCTGCGCTAGAAGGTCACCCTTAGCAGGGTGGAAAAGGGGGGCGTGTCCCCCAGTTCGCACCGCCACCATGTGACCTTCCTTGATTCGTCAGAAATATCCGGGTCCTCCAGGACCTGGCAGGCCCTACAATTTTGGTCTAATAGTCCTCTTTGAATTAGCCCTCGTCGGTCTTTCACCGCCACTTTACAGGCCGGGTATCTTATTACTGGCAATTCTTTTAAGGGGAACGCCCCACATCCTGAGCAAGGACGGTGTTGAGCCAGTTCTCTTTTAATCAAAATGTGGATTTGGATTACTCTGTTTCCAGCGGTCGGGGTCGAATATCCCCGGCATCTTCAATGGGTTCTTAGTCAGCCGCCAGAGATGATTTCCCCCGACATATGGACCCAATCGTCGCCATTTACATATCAAATCTGAATACAGGGATGCCAAAAATGCAACATTTTGATCATTATTGAGAAAATTACATATTTGCAGTTTAATTGCAAGCAGGAATTTGGCAATTAAATTTGGATTTCTATTTATTTTTCATATTCGACAAGATCTAAAGTTATCAAAACTTTTATTTGTACTCAATTAAAACAATTAATTACACAATTACAATTAATCGCAATTAAAACACTGTAAACTGTCACGCTCGCAATTATTTCCGGTTTTCCAGATTTTTTTGTCTTAAATATGCGCAACTTTCTTTCTCAGAGGAAAATTTCGCTTCTTCCAATGTACTAATTTCTTTTTCTTGAATTTGTGAGTAAACATCTTCATCTAAACATCGCAAGAAATTCTTACTCGTACCCCATATTCAGGTATGGATTCTTTAGGCATTCTTTTAACATTTGTTAAATCTTGTAATAACTGACTTGCATCCTCCTGTGGGGAATAAATTTGCTCTAAATTTTTTTAAATTTCTTCTAGAGTTATTCCTACGCGATCTTGAATGTGAACACGGGCCTCCCCAATTATTTTAGTTTCAATTAGCATCGTTAAATATGGAGTTTCTTGAGGACTAATCATTGAGGCTGAAACTCCACAATGTTCTACGAACATTTTTACTGACATGTTACTTGCATCAAAAGAAGGAATAATATCCCTTACTATTTTTTAAATTTTAATCGGATCTGTCATACTAGTAAATGATGTATTGGAAGAGCGAGAATAAAGTTACAGATAATTATTTTGTATTCCGAGTCTGCATCTAAATTTTGATTTTCAGGTACCGAATATCCTGTGTCTGAAAAACTACAGGACGTGGAAGGAATTTCTTGACTAACTGGCATTTCATCAGGCGTGTCTCCAGAGCGCACGTTATACACATTTGTTTCATCAATGTTCGTAATTGGCCCATTATTTTTGCTAATTCGAGGTCTCGTGCCTCTACTTTGACCTGTTGCCTTTTTACGTGGATTAGGCATCTTAAACTTTGAAACTCTTTTGGTAATAGATGGATGTTATATGTCATCTCTGTCTTTTTCTCTCTGCACCCATTCCCCCTTAAAAAAAATGGAAATGGCGACAAGCGTACGCTAGTTCTATATCCATGTCACGCTTTCACAGTCATCTACGTTTATTGTAAGTAATGTGGGTTTTTTTTAGTTATTTTAGGTCTGATTTGGATTTTGTTTTATTTTGAGACGTTTTAGTTTGTTTTTGTTGCCGGGATAGAGGGTCGTCGCTTACTATGTTCGAATTTTCAGTGAATCAGTATGCATTGTACGATGCTTTTTTTTGTTTCATTAGTCGTTATTACAATGGTTTATTGCAACTCCGACCCCACGACCTTTCTCATCCCAGAATTACGAATTATGTACATCTGTTTCAAATTATTCTTTATTTTTGAATTTTTCATTTGATAGTTTTTAAATATTTGACGCGAGTAAAAAATTATTAGATTGTATTGAAATGTTATGCATAAATTATAATACTGATATTATTTATGAATATAAAATATTGTGTTATGAAGAGAAGACTTGATTGGGTTTTTATAAATTGGTATTTATAAAAAGTAAATTATCGAATATTTTTACTTGGCGATTTCTTTGCTACTTCTTTAGAGTGTACTCTAAAGGACCATGTTGGTTAGTTATCCAAAATAAAGAAGCATACTGAAAAAAAAATGAAATACAAAAAAAGGTCGAAAAATTTACTGTTTTCACAAAAAATGCATATATTTTTTAATATTTTGAGCTAAAATTTGGAGGGCATACTCTTGAAATGTTAGTCTTTAAGATAAAAATAAGTCCTTCAGTGGCTGCTTAAAAAAAGGTATTCAATCTGGGAAATGACTTGAAATTAAGTTTGAATTGGCCTGGGGTCAAATGTATCCCTGTGCGCGAAGTAAAGGTTAAAGATATATTACGTCATTTGAAAAAAAGGACAAATGCTGTGAACGCCTCAGATAGGTTCATCCAAAACCTTCCTCTTATGAATAATATTCATTCAAAAAAAGTTTTAGAAAAATAAGTTCAGTCGTGCAACAGAAATTCGCCGTCATGCATATATGGGTCATTTCATATTAACTTCGGAATGTGTGCCCACTGCTAACTTCATAGGCTTGATGCCTAAAATATATATATATATATATATATATATATTTCATTTTAAATCAACTGTGTCCTAAAATATAAGAATCACGAAAAAATGCAGACTTAAAGTGACTTTTACTGAGAAATTATTTCATTTTAAAATATCAAGCATAAATGACCTAGCACGTCATGTACAGAGAAATGAGAAATATAGTGAAAATTCAACTACGTCTGTAAACAAAATTTAATTTAAATAGTCTTCTGCGGTCATCAGGAATATTAATTCTAAATTGGAAGCTTACTTTGAGCACACGTGATATAGTAAAAAGCGAATTTATAATTTACAATTATGAGCATAGTGAAAATTCTAATAATAGTTAAAGCTAACTTGATGTTAAATCAATTGCATTTGAACAGTTTTCGAAATCAAATCTGTTTCCTCTCGATTGTCCTCTCTTTTTTGTGGTGATCAGTTAGTAAAGTTTTTCAAAAACAAGTTGAACAAAAACAAAAAATAAAAATTCGTTTACCGAATTACAGTTTGTTTATGTTAAAAGCATAAAACATCATTACTTATCTCATCAATATTTATTCACAATTTGAATGTATAAAACACCAGTTATAGGTATGTGGTAATAAATAGTGCAATCCTATTTCCCTCATTAATCGAAAATAACATTAAAGAACAATTCTCTCAAACTGTGGGAACGTGCAAACTTAAACAATGAGAACGGTTAACTGCCTCCAAAACAAATTATTAAAAATTTCATTCAGCACTTCTGAAACGGATAATTTTGCAGAAAAACAGCAAATTTCTTAGAATATGAATTCAACGATAACCAAGGAAAATCGAACATGGTTGTAAACGCGGTTAAAATGATTTCTAGTTCTGAATATTTAATGCTGCTACCTCCTGAATCGGATTTTGTTTAGTAGCTTTCTAGATATTTTATCAAAGAAGTAAAAAAATGCTATTCTTATGCGCAAGGTTGGAAATGATTCGGACCTTCTAGATGTTTTCTAAACTTTCGATCGAGCAGGCTGTTTAAACCGAAAAGATTACTACGCGAGACAACCAGTCGGTCGAGCGATCCGTTGAGATCATGGCTTGACAATAAAAATGCAAGCCACTCAAGGCCGACAGGCGAAGGCTACGGTGCACAGGACACTCGGAATAGCTCCACGAGCTGTGAGAAACCGAAAAGTTACAACTGGTACCGGGCTGGTAATTCAAACCAGAGCCAACCAGAACACCCAGTAGGAAATCGCAACGGCGGATGGAAAAGCGTGCCGGAACCGACAGGTCTAGGACTCCAAAGATCGGCTGGAAAGGTCACGTCAAGAAGTGACCACGTTCATGGTAACTCCAACGCGAATACTCTCGATCGGAAGTGGAGAACCATAAAGGATGCCTCAGACAAACTGTCACGTAGAAACGTACAAGACTACGTTTATCGGCTCATTAATAATAAAAATTACAAAACCACTACCGAATCCCGAGGTGGTCAGCAATCTCGCGGCCCGAATAGGTAAATAGAATCTGGTCTTCCGAATCTAAACATGTTCCTTTTCTTCAACCAGTCGTGGATGAAACTGAATCAGAAGCGAAAATGAATTTTTAAATGACTGGGAGTATGGCAGTATCGGTAGCCATGGGGCGAAAGGCTAACAAAACTTAAAATCAAAATTTTTCTAAGAACAGAAATAAATAATCCACAAATTGGTCATATTTTGCCAGGAGTCCCAAACCTAGGTAAAGCATGCATTTTTGGAATAGATATTTTGAACAAAAACTAAAGAGACCAATGGATTTGATTTCGGATACTTGAAAATTATGTAAGGAGGAAAAATACTTTTAAATTATACATGAAGATTGAAGGTTGAAAAATAGACAAAGGATAGAATTGAGAAATACCTATTATTGAATTTAAAAAAATCATTGTTATCAGTTGAACACTCTGAGATGTTCAAAGCCTTTTCAATGTCAAATGAAAAAATATTATAGTTTTTAAACAGACAGATCAGTTACGACCTGGGACTTTTGAGAATGATTTTTTCTTCTCTGCTTTAATTTTTTCAAATGATTGAACTTTTTAAATATAACTGTGCATGCTCGGCCGATATCATTACTTTCTGTGATATGAAAAGTAAAGTTCTTGTTTCAATGTTATAAAATGCATTAAAATGTAAAGTTCATAAAATAAGTATTTTAGAAGTTTTTAATGGAAAGTCGCAGTGCGGTTTAGGAACAAAATAATATTTTTGGGTGGGGGGGTCTTTTAATCTATATCTAACTACGTCTTAGACGGGTTTTTTTGCCTTCCTAACCTCAAATTTTACAATTTTACGACGCTTCTATTAATATATTTCATATAGAAAAAGTGATATTGAAACGACAGTTACATAACTTCAAAAATCGGTATACAGCGATTACTGTATACCTCGCTTACTCTAATTCTTTTACATTCACACTTCTTAGTGAGCGAGGAAGATAGAAAACCTGCGATTCGTCGCGCCTGAACATTAGAATGAATGAAAAAAATCAATGAAATCAATAATATATTACTGAAAAGACGACTTACCGGTAACAAAGCAGATGACAGCATCGCAGAACTTCCCACTGCATTTTACTTTAAACGAAGTGTTTTTTATTTGGTTGGCATCGAACTTTAAAAATTGACTCAGTGGCACGATTTCACACTTTTCATGTTTTTTTTTCACTTTTGCATGCACTGATGTACTTAAGCGAATTCGTGTAATGCGTATTACATGAGTAAGTGCAATGATTGATTACAAAAAGTTCCAAGATTCGGACCCATATAATTAAAAAGAGCTAGCAAGTAGGTTGCGTTTTTTAGGGTTAATTAGGACCCTAAAAAAAATTAAATCATTTCTTTTAATTTGATCAAATTGTTCACAGAACATCCATTATTCTTCAAATAAAAGAGTAGTAAAGTATTCTAATGGACCTTTATTCAATTTTATAACTAATTAGATAAAAAGACTTCGATAAAATCATTTATTTAGGATTTATTACGGTAAATGTTACATTGCAGATTTCCGGTCGGTAAAATAGTTTCGTTACACGGATAATGACGTAGAAGGGTGCGCACGCAAAATGTCGTCACCATTAACCAATCAGATAATTCAGAAGTGAACGATGTCGACACCGTCCACTCATCTAATTGGTGGGTGATTTTACCCTAAACACAAGGAAACCCCCGCGTAAATGATTCACCCTGATGCAACCGATGATGTGGAATTTGAAACTTCCAAATCATCGGCCACGTTTCCTCCTCGTCCTCAAATTTTAGCGCCCTCTCAAAAAGGGGTGGATGATGTGGAATCTGCTTATTCCACATCATCAATTTTTATGTTCCCTTCCTGAAGGGTTGCATAATGTCACGTGATTTATTTCGCTTTTCCTATAAGAGTCAGAGAGAAAGAGAGAGAAGAGAAGCATTATTCCCTTAATATTGTATTGAATGATATTTTCAACTAGAAATTAATTATTTCAAATTTTGGTGAATCACCCTCCATATATTAATAATCGTAGTAGCAGGTAAATCGGCCAATTGGGGGTAAATAATCACACATTAGTTTGTGTTTTTTCGCAAAGTTTCGCCAGATTGGTTCTCTGGCCTCATCAGGCAATATAGTCGAAAAAATTTTTTGTTTAACGAGTCATATGCCATATTGGCATAAGTCGTACGTTAGTTAAGGACAACACAACGAAAACTGAGCCGATTTACCTGCTACTACGATTAGAAATTAATTATTTATAGCTTGTTATCAAATTTATTCTTAATGGACAAAAACACATGCTCAATAGACATTTCTAGAACAGGGGCAATTCGATCCATTTAGAATTGTCTCTTTTCTCTATTTATGTCTTTCTATTCATTGATTTTATTAAATATTATAATCGATCTCAAACATTTGAGAAAAAAAAACTTTTATTTCTTAATTATTTAATAAACGATAAGAAAATAATTCAAATTGAATCCTAGTTCTCAACCAGAACATAGATGGCGCTGATGCGAGCTGGCTCACAGTTGGCGTTAGTATCTATTAACTTTCGCATTACGCCACACCTTTCCCCTTATTTAAAAAGTTTTATATATTTATAAAACTTTTGTTATATATATAATTTTCATATTCTTATCTGTTTATTCTTACACTTATGTTTATGGAAATTCGTAATCTTTCATATTTTCTTTGAAATTCTTTAATATGTAGCAATTGTATAATTCGGCTTGCATGGTATATATACAGACATTTACATACATATGCTGTTGGTGTACTAACTCTCTTTAAATAATTTGGCTCGAGAATGTGATCTCTGTAGTCACATCTTCTCAAGAACGAGTCACATAATTTATAATGTGTCTCATTTAATATTAATCAAGAGAGCTTTTATCAAAAAGAAAAATCTTAATTCAATTATGAGGAATTAAATTCCCTCTACCTCTCCTTTGGTAAGTATAAAATAATAATATTTTTTATAATTACCTTGTTATCTTCCCTCCTTCTCTACATTTATCCTTTTTGCTTAAGAAATAATTTACTAAATAATTAATATCTACATTACATTATATTAAAGTTAACTTATTTAATTAAAAGAATGAATTTCAAAAAGATAAAAACTATATTTATTCTCTCCCTTTTTGTTACATAGATGAATAATGAAGGAATCAAATATATTTTTCTTTATCTTATTTCCCTTTAGGTTAACTCGTTAAACGAGGCTAAGGAGGTTTTTTATGGGCATGCCGATACTCTCGAGGGTGATTTGCCCACCTATCCCCTCATGACGCCAAAAGGTTACTTTCAGTAATGCCGAAAGGGGAGGTGAGTCCTCCAACCCACACTCACGCCAAGTAACCAATCTGGAGTCGTTTGTTACATCTTCGTCCTCGAAGACGTGGTACGCACGTCCACTATGCTTCAATAACCCACCTCGAATTAGTCCACGCCTGTCCTTTATGGCAATTCGGCATGCTGGGAATCTGGCAGAGTGTACCTCGAAGTGGGAACGTATCACAGCCTGCGCATGGGCGATGATTTGCCAATTCCCGTTTCATGAGAATATGCGCCGGGATCACTGCGACGTCTGCCGCCTGTGACGAGTCGGACGACGTATCACCTCCGGTTGCGTCGGGATCGATCGTTCGCTGAACGATCGGGGTCGTACCTTCCGGAGGCTACATCTGTGCCAATTTTCCACAACAACCCAAAACCTTTTTTGGGTGCAAAAGGATAGGCTCAGGGACTCTTAGTTTGGATTAAATTCGACAAAAAGGTATTTGGAATTTTGGAAGTCTTATTATTAATGGTGATACGAGTACATGTTCTGGTTTCTTGTTCGTCGACTGTGACATGTCTAAACATGATTCCTTCGCTGTTCCACGCCAGTCCATCCTAATGGATGTTTATTTAATTTCATAATCAAATTAAGTAAAATAATTTCAATAAAATCAACTATTTAGGTTATATTACGGTGAAGTTGTTTAATTGAAATGAATAAAATAAAAATTTGAAATAACTCCAGTTACAATAAGATAAGTTACTTATGATTATTACTAATAACTTGAATTATTTTTATTTTAGAATTCTTACTTTGTGATTGTTTTTGTTTGTTTCAGGGAAAAGATTTGATGGAAACTTCTGTTTTTCTGTCCTGTCTGTATGTTTCAAGTTTCCTGATTGGTGATTGTTAGACGAATCAAAAACAATACTATGGATATTGATTATTTATTTGGAGGTTAAGCATCCGAATTACTTGATTAACCATCAGCAATTTAATTAAGGTAAGTTTGTTTAATAATTGATTAAATTCCTTATGTTGATTAATATTAAATATCTAAATCGTAGTCACCTTAAAATTATTCCTTCTTCATTTTAAATTTGCTTAATAATTCTATGGGTATATTGTGTACCCCTTTTGTCCTTTAATCTTTAAAGTAAAAATTCCTATTACCAATATAATATTTTACAGTTGAGAGATATTAATTTATGCCATTAATTAACTTATAAGACGAGTTTAATTAATAATTCTAAACTAATATATACATATATTTTAAGTAAAATTTCAGTTTTAGATAAATTTTACCTAGTGATTTAACGTTAACAAATTAATGTTATTAGAAGATTTACAAATTAAAATTATTCATTCATATTAACTTAGAGAATTAATATATTTACATATATACATATATCTATCTTAAAATTAATTATCTGTTATATAAAATTGTATATTTATATTTAATTTATTTACTCACGCAAGAAAAATATTTTCTCGTGTTTTTGTTTTTTGGATAAATTTCTTAAATTGCCCCTGATTTGTCTGAATTAAATATATTAGTTATGATAGAATATTCACATATATACAAGAAAATTTATTTTGGGAATTCAATAGAAGATATAGCTCCAAATTGTCTAAAACTAATGCAAACCCAATTACACATATGCGACAGGAGAATCTACGCATATTACTAACCCTACATCTAGATTACTCGTAGATTATTAAACTGGCTATTTTGTTTCGTTGATCCATTGTAATTCATAAAGTTAATAATAATATCACTCATTATTTCCACTCTATCTCACATACATGGCTTGACGGTCATGAAAGGCACCCTTTTTCTCTTCAAATCAAATTTTTTGTCACGTTGGTTCTCCCTTTTTAAATAGACTACGTAAGTAGTCGACATATGTTCTTTCAGGAGGCCGTTCGTCAAAACTTGAGGGAAACACTGCCTCTTTTCCGAATACTAAGGTGTATGGAGCGGTAAACCCTCTTCAAATCGCCACCAACAGTGGAGCGCACAGGTAGCACAGGTGACACCGGAGCAGGGAATTACCTGGCAAGAAAACTTGTCTTTTACCCCGATGCGTCGCATAGAGCTCCAGCTCTAAAGGAATAACTGAGGTTACCCTTTAGAGAAACGATTAGGTTTCCAAAATAGATGCGCATTGCGATTTTTATACTTAAATTTTCAGGATAAATTGAAAGTCCATAAGAATCTTACTCAATAAGAGAAGATTCTTTTATATATATAT
>CAKNXH010045927.1:3013-13167 GCA_932178445.1 Andricus quercusramuli
AAAATATTATTGAGTGCTAGAAAAAAATGCAATGAATATTTTTAGAAATCCTTCGGTCAGTTTCAAGATATTAGTGAGGAAAATAAGCTCTCCAAATTTCATCAATTTATCTGCAACCGTTTTCTAGTTATCGTGTTCACAAAAAAGCGTGACATCCACACATCCACACATCCACACACACACACACATCCGGACAATTGCTTAGAACATTGTATTAGACATTTTTAAATTAGGGAGGGTTTAATTAAATGAATTTAAAAATTTTGAAAAATGTCACCATTACAAAGCTTCCTCTATGAGGAAGCAAAAATCAAATTTTATTTTTCTCGACACTGGCTAACTATTTTTAATTACTATCGGGTCCCTTCCGTTCAGCACTGAATAGCCTCATTCCTCATTTTTTGGAAATATGCCAAATTATTACTGCTATCGTCATTATCTTGAAGTTGAAATGTCAGTTTTACACCATTTCGAAGTCATAATTGGATTTTAAAATTTCGCGAAACTGCATGCTTTTTTTCAAACAAACTTTCTGGAAATCAATTCGTCCATTCAATAGCTAGAATTCAAATTTTTAGTTTTTTCTCAAACTGCAAATGGACTCCACAATTAATGTTGAAAGATTTTAAAAGTCGATACGGACCCAAAATCTAACCTCGAAACGTGATCTTTTTCATTCAATTTCTCGAAACCGGATAGCTTTTTGTGACCAAACTTTTTTTAGTTCGATAGAGCATGAAAGTATCTCGAAAGCACTTCCTGATTTTTTCCTTAAATGGCCCCGCTGAATTTACAACAGGTTTTTAGTCTCTCCTGAAAAAAAGTGAAAAATGGCGCTTGCCTCCTTTTGCATTTCTACCCTTTAATTCTAAATATGCCTTGTCAAAATATAGAAGCCTATATCTAAACAATTAATTTTGTGATTTTGAAAATTCCCATTCCTTGAGGCCCGGGGTGACGCTTTTAGCGTTTTTAAGCGTTCGGCGAGTTTGAATTCGAGAGCTCAAGTGCAGAAATTGTTTCATTCAAACACTTTACAAAAATTAAAATTGCGATTCTTGCACAAAATTCAAAAACATTAAAAGTATAACAATAACAAAATCCTATAATATTAAATAACGAACTAATAAACAAGAAATACATTTCTTCTCTTACTTCTCCAGTAAAATATGATATACTTGAGGGTTTCAACTTTTAAAATTATTCGTATAATTTGGACGTATTTATTCGACAAAATTGACATTTATTAACCTGCACGTGGGAAGAAGAATATTCTCCAACAGTGCGGGCTCTTGCAATTCTAACATTGTTAATGTAAGGGGAAAAAGTAGACATATAATGCCCTATTACGGGAATTTTCCGATTAATAATAATTGTGAAGTAATTAATTCCTTCACGTAATTTATACACGGCTCCTGAGTAGAAGAATAGATATTTTTACCAAAACAAAAAAAATCATATTTCTTATACTTTTAACAATATGGTAACAAAAGTTTCAATTGTTATGTAAAAAATGCTTGCTTTGTCCAAATATTTTGTTTACAAAAATTTCAGAACTGAAAAAGGAGAGAATATTCTTATTTCTTAAGACTACAAGATATAACGATCTGCTTTATAAATATTTAATTGTTTCCAAAAATAATATATGTAGATGGTAAAAAATTGACATACTTCAGACCAAAAGTCGATTTAGATGTTAAAAATCCTTTATTTCTGCCAACGTTTCGAAAAAATGAGTCGTTTTCCTCTTCAGGACGTAGATTGAATTTCAAGGTTCGTCAATTCATCTTAGTATTATTATGAAATCCTCTTCCTCATCTTATCACTTGTGAAGCTTGATTTTTTTCATGAATTTTTGTTTAATTCTTTTAAAAACTTAAATTTGTTTTAAAAACTTATAAATTTATACTTTTTAAAATTTTAATAATTTATTATTTTTATTATTAAACAAAAATTCATGGAAAAAATGAAGCTCCACAAGCGATAAGATGAGGAAGAGGATTTTATAATAATACTAAGATGAATTGACGAACTTTGAAATTTAATCTACGTCTTGAAGAGGAAAGCGACTCATGTTTTCGAAACGTTGGCAGAAATAAAGGATTTTTAACATCTAAATCTACTTTTGGTCTGAAGTATGTCAATTTTTTACCATCAACATATATTATTTTTATAAACTTATATTACTCAGACAAACAACATCGCTTTAACACCATTACTAATCTAACTAAGATGATGTTTTTGACATAATTTGGTCATATCTTGATCGTTTCCATATAATTTACACGTGAAAAGTATTGAAAATAACGCACATTCCATTTTCATACCTGCAAAGTTCTGAAATTCATACAGAGATTTTCACAGAAATTATTTCAGAAAATTGTTTAAATAATTACCAAACATCCTTCAAAAATGTATTGCTTTCAACATTCTTTAATTGTCCCATTATTTTCAGAAAATAATAACTTCTTACGATTTTAGGAAGAAAAAATTGTTTAAACAAATACTAATTGTTTAAAAAATTTAAAATTATTTAAAATATACTTTAAAACTCGTCACTTATCGATTAAAAATAATTAATGTTGACATTTTTTTTAAAATACCGTCTTTAGCATATTTGATAGAAAACTGCTATTTTGCATTTTTTGGGGCATTTTCCGGGCACAATTAAAGGGGTTCAGGTGTATCAAAATTAAAAGCTATTGGGTGGAAATTATTCCTTAAATACTCCTCAAGAGGTGACAATACTTTAATTGAGAAAAAATGTATAATCAGTACTTCTTTTTTCCATTTCTTTGAAAATCGAGCTTTTCCCATTAAAAACCCCATGTTAATTTCAAAAGCCCGGAGGCACGGGTTAACGTTGAAAAAAAAAAAAATTACGGAATTTATTTTTCCGGAAAACCAACAAAATGGGGGGGGGGGAGGGTTTTATCACCAAAAATCGAAAGTCGAATTTTTGGACCACCCTAATGATATACATTTGAAAATTCATTTTGAATGAAATGCATGTTTGGCTAATATTCAAAATCGACGAGATTATTAGCAGCAGTTCTTGGTTACGGTGAAAAACTGGCAAGTAACAATTTCTTTCACTTGTCACGCTAAGCCCATGCTAAGCCTATCTTGCCTCTACGTTTGTAGAGGTGGAGAGGGGTAGAGGGAACGGTTGCGTGGCTGGTTCGCGATACTAGCGCCCTCGCATCGCTGGTTCCCTAACTAAGCCTACTCCCGACGTCTCGTTCCCCGCGCCAATCTTCTAAGCTTGGTGGGCATTGTCGCCTCTATACCTATCTTCCCTCTACGATCCGAGAACAGGCGATCGCGGTTGTGGGCTGTTTACCACCATCTCCGCCACAGGCGTGCGGTCTCCTTGTAGTACTTCGTGGATTTTACAAGTCGCCCATCTTGAAAACGTAACTTACAGCAGTGGGACTCCGATATCGTTCGATTTCTACAAGTTACTAAATTTCGATTCGACAAAAGTCGAAAGTCCCTAGAATGGTACTCCGGTGAAAAATCGTTCGATATTTCTCGAATCGAAAATACTGCATTCTGAAAGCATAAATTAGAATTTAATGTTAGGCGGGTGAATTGTATAAGATTTTATTGTAATATATTAAGGAGATCAAGAATTTAAGAAAATTAATGCAATCTGAAGTCTTTTGATGGAATCGTATATTTTATATATAGTGTTTATTGAGCTTGTATTTATTTATATAGTGTTTTGTTGAAAAATAGTGGAAATATCATTAACACGGCGCATTAAAACAGAGAAGAACTACTGAAGTTTTAATAATCTGCAGTTATGTTTACGTAAGTAATTGGATTAACTAAGTACAATCAAAATACTGCAATAATATTTGACACTCGAACCGATTGTCGTTTGTGAAATCGTATCATCGAAAGAATACGATCAAAATGGTACTCCGGGAACCAATGTTAGAGAAAAAGTTACTGCGTTTTGTTCGAGTTTATTGGATAATTTTTTAGTTGTCGACTTGGTATTATATAATAGTTAAATCTTTCCCATTTGAAAAATAATTTAGAAAATCCATACTTATAGTTCTCAGGACGACGCTATAAATTACTTCAATAAAGCAATATTGGATTATATTGCAGAAGTTTATGAAAGAAAATATATCACTTAAAGCGGTTATATTTTCGTTCGAGAATGGGTGCCACAAATTAAAAAAAAAATATTAGGGTTAATCTTAAAGTATTATGGTACTTCCAAGATTTACTAGAAAATAACTGAATAGTGCGATATTTCCACCTATGTTTACGCCTATGAGCACAGTCGAACTCGAAGGCTTAACGAAATGTACCGGAGTATCAAGTTTTCGAATTTTCGAAACAAAAATCGCGAAAGCTCCATAAAATTACAACGCAAAAGGAAAGTACGTTCGTCGGATCTATTACGACTAAAAGGTATGTATATTATTATTTTCCATAGGTAAGTAATTATTAATTGATGTATAATAAAAGTTTAAGTTATTTCGTAAACTACTTTTTAATTGCTTAAACAATGTTTATTTCGTTAAAAATTTTGTTCGCTCTGATGATTCGCAAAATGATTATATTTTCCATATCTTGTGAGTATTTGATTCAATGTTATAAAGAGTGAACATATTTGTTAAAATAATATTTAATTAATAATACTTTTATTATGATATTTTTTGTTATAGAAAAATGAAAAATTGCACATTTTTCAAACTCTAAAACTGTTCAACAAATTTCCTGTTAGATTAATTGTACAAAGTCCTGTGAGTTTTGGAAATTAAAATTTCTAGGTTCTTTAAATTTTTTAAACTTCTCTGATATTTTCGGTTTAAGAATAGTTTGTCTTATGAATGAAAGTTGCTTAGTTTTTTAATCTATGCAATTTTTTTTGTAAATTTTGAGATAGATTATATATTATACAACTTTGGCTAGACAACTAAAGGGGTAGGATTTAAGGATCTTAAAAATGCATCATCATGATAGAGTGTTCCTATGTAAGTGTGTGAGTCCAATAATTCAACACCATGGGACTATGAAGTAAAATAATTTGAAAAATAGTCAAATTAATCTTATTATTAAATATATTTTCAAGACGACGACGCCTATGTTGAACTGTCGATTTCCATCTTTCATCGGTTCGACTATCGTCTATAGTCGACAGAAAGCCTAGGGAATCCGTTTTCGAAAATCGATTCGGATCGACAAAAGTCGAAAGTTATCGGAGTCCCACTGCAGGAGTTTTCTACGTTTTTCTACTGTTTTCGACGTATATTACGTCAAGAACGTATTATACGTAGAAAATATTCGAGTTACGCGTAACTGACCAACCCTGGCAGTAGCACAATTGGCGCAACGATCAAATGTTGATGAAGTATTTTATGCTGTGCCGTCAGTTAGCAAGATGTCTGCACGCTGAGGGCTAAGCAATAATACCAATCGCATGGTATGGATGTTTGGGTTTTTTGTCACCCGAAAAAAATATGTTTGAGGCTGATCCGATATTCAGGGCTCATTTACACCTCTGCTGGCAAGACTCTTTTCCTATCACTCTAACATGTGGCAATAGCATAAGTTTATGTCATTCTACAAACTTTAAATATTTTTAAATGAGCCGTAAATATACGAGCGGATCCCTCCAGTCCGTGCCGTGCCCCCCACTACTGAAACCACTATGCGCGCTCAGCCAATGAGCCCGGGAGCAGCAGTGTTCAAGCGGTTCGAACTTTTCCTCTTCACGTTACAGTACACTGTATAACACAACAGGCATTACACTGGTTGCAAGGATCAACGAAAATGTTAAACGCCCTGCCACACACGGAAAAAATTAGCTGTTGAATTTTTGAATGACTGAGTCAACCACTCTAGGATAGGGTTAAACGTCATGAATTGGAAGAATCGTCTTACAAACCTTGATTGATACATGTTTAAAAAGGAGAAAGAGTTGACGAAAGTACAAAATAATTTCAATGAAAATGTGAAGACCAGAGGAATAGTTCTTGAAACACTGATACAATAATGCTTCGAAGCCAGTCAATGAAACTTTCAATGACTCCTAACAAGTTTTTAGACAACAGTGTAGCCAAGTTGAAAAAATATATATTTCGCGGTTATATTTACTACATTTTTATTCACATAGACTCACGCTCAAGTTATATTTATTTTTACAGATACACACGAACCTATGAAAAATCGAAACAAATTTTGCGGCGGGATTCGAACCACCTAAAATCTATGTCTATGACGCATCGAACGCAACTTATCCCTAGCAATTATACCCCACGGCTAACTTAACATATTGAATATTTTGCACAAATCCCAGTGAAGAGCCAAATTTAAATCCGCGCTCATTTGTTCATTGCCGGTGACCGCGACTCCATTCAGTCAACGAATTCTTCGACAACTTATCAATCAGTTATTCGTTTCTGTGCTAGAGTTTTTGTATTCCAAATCTTGTGGAATCTGGAGGACTTTTTATGAAAAACTGAATGCTTGTCTAGAAATTTGTCAAAATCTGCTTAATACAAATTCGAAAACTGATGTTACTAGATTGTCCTCCAATAATTCGATGACTTTTTTCACTTTCTCGATGAAGTCTGCGGTTCTTTAATCATAATTATACGAGATTATAAAAAAAAGTGGCCTATCCTAGAATGGTTGACTAGTCAAGTAAAGTTTCGACAACTTATTTTTTCCGTGCACAAAGTAGGTAATACTAATACCAAGTTATTTAGAGATTTATATTTTTGCTTTCTCATTAGGTAAAGTTGCAATTCTTATTTAATCCTAATGTCTTATAAGGGTGAATCTTATTCCTTGAAAGATTATCTACAAATCTCTTTGGTTCGTTTCAATTTTGGAGAATTTATTTTACAATAATATTGTTTATAAAATTAAGAAATCTACAATTCCTAAAACTATTTTTCAAATAAAAACGCACCAAACAAATGTGTAGAAATAATAGGTCACAAAAATAATTACCCCTATTAATATATGAAAAAAAAATATTACAACGAGAGTATATATATATATATATATATATATATATATATTTATTTATTTAAACATACCTTTCGGCTCATATAAAAATTCTGTTCAAACTCTTAAAATTAGTTTTGACGTAGCAACATCGAAATCCGTAATCTTTTTTCTTCTTAAACGTTCATGGCAACATAATTTTAGTGAAATGAAGAGAAAAAAGATTTATTTTTCATTATAAATGCCGACAATATCGATTTGTTCATATGACTTGTATAATAAAATAATAATATCGGATGACAAGTTTTC
This sequence comes from Andricus quercusramuli, assembly GCA_932178445.1. Taxonomy (NCBI): domain Eukaryota; kingdom Metazoa; phylum Arthropoda; class Insecta; order Hymenoptera; family Cynipidae; genus Andricus; species Andricus quercusramuli. Next base: position 10,301 of record CAKNXH010045927.1, read on the forward strand.
CTTATCAACTATCACCTTGTCGCTAAAAGCATGTAATTTTAAGGCTGAAATTAACTTTACAAAAGAACAATAATTTGTTAATAAATAAGTACCTAATTTGTTAATAAAAATTGAGTTTACAAGTCACTAACGTGCATCAAATACAAGTTAATTATAAATTCATTTAATGTTTTGACAGACTGCGATGACGTGCTTCTTTTTTGTCGAATAGAAGCGTTGTTGCTCCATATTATTTTTGGTTGGTAGTTTAGGGAGTTCAGGAACACTTGGTCAGGCAGGTTTGACTCTTCTGATGAGTTTACTTGGCCATGTTTTAGAATTTCGAAGGCTTTTTTCGATTTTCTTGGCTTGTGATAAAGCTTCATTCGAAGCACTGAGAGATAATCCTCCTTGTATATAATACTTCAAGGAATAAAATTCACCCTAATAAGACATTAGGATTAGATATGAATTGCAACTTTACCTAATGAGAAAGTAAAAATATAAAATTCTAAACAACTTGGTATCAATGTTAGTTACTTTGTGTGGCAAGGCGTTTACCATTTTCGTTGATACTTGCAGACAGTGTAATGCGAACAGGAAGAGTGGGGGGCACGGCACGGACTGGAGGGATCCGCTCGTGTAAATATCGGATCAGCCTCAAACATATTTTTTTCGGGTGACACATACCCAAACATAACCTAAAATTGTTTATACCTGTAACTTTACGAAATTTGCGACTTATCACCGGTTTCATTTTTTTAAATGAGGTATTTCAGGTTGGGTGGGGAACTAAAAGATGTCTATTTAATTAAATAGTTAATAGTTAATCTAAATACACTTATGGAAAAATATTTTTTTTCCAAGTTATAAAAAGAAATTAAGTTCCATCCTATGCAATTGGTATTATTGCTTAGCCCTCAGCGTGCAGACATCTTGCTACCTGACGTCACAGCATAAAATACATTATCACCATTTGATCGTTGTGCCAATATACCTTTTTAATTCAATTATTTTCTTGTGCGCATGCGCGAAAATGAATTGACCTTCCTGTCAATTTTTGGCTCTGTTGCTCGCAAATGCATAGGAAATGCAGTATTTTTTTTGAAAAACTAAAGTTTTAAATGGTATTATAAAGGAAAAGGTTTTCAATTACAACGATTCTCATTTTTCTTTCCTCTTTCTTATTTTTATCCAAATAAACAAATTTTTTCATTTTGTTTTTCTAGGAATTGCAATAGGAGCATTTTGTGGTGTTTGTCCAAATTTGATCGTTGAATTCTGTTTTTTTTTTACCAAAAAAGATGAATTTTCAACGAAATCGTTTGAATCATCAATAAGCAAAACAGATTAATTTTCAACCAAGCTGCGATTTTTAACCGCAATGATAAAATGAATTTCAACTTTAATTTGTCGAGAATTCACTAACTCTGTCAGGTTTTCCCTGACATTCCCTGGCGTTCTGAAATTACCTGACAAATAATACGAGATTATTCTTTATGTTGGAACAAAAAAAAATGAATAACTAATTGCTTTTTCAATTGGAATTTTCCATTCATCACATTTAATCCTATCGAACATACAGTTTTGGTATGCATTTCTTAAAGGTATTTTATTCTTATAAACAAAAATCTGTAACTAGGAACTTCACTTGAAGATTACTGCTTTTGTTGTCATTATATATTTTTTTCTTTATTTATTATCGATAAATACTGCCGTATGGAAACACAAACACAGTCTGTTTACCATATCCTATTATTTTCACACAAAAATATACATCTCGAAATTTCAGTTCACGAGTAATCCTATAATTATCATTATACATATTATTTGTGAATTTATCATCGTTAAGTACTAAGATACTTTGATAAAAAAGCACAAACAAAGTTTGTTTACCAAAACATAACCTCAGCAACGTAACCAGCAGCGCACTGCTGTGCCCTTCAAAACTTAAATCTGAGACTAATTGTGCTCCAGGCAGATCTTTTTCATTCAAAATTATTGCTGGGAATGGTACTTTTGCACTCATGTTTGTTGTGTTCGCACGCCTTACACTTACAGCGGCTCACGCTATGGAAATCATAACCAAGAAATATTGCACTGAGCTTCCGTACATGCAATATATTTCTTTCCTATTAATCACTTTTGAGATACTGAACAATATTATTAATTAAACTTTCACTACATAAGAATTTATCACAATAAAAAAATTAAAAACTCTGCTTTTGCATACATTTTACAGAGTAGGGCCGAAACTTTTGAATTCGCGGGAAGTGTCATGGCGGCCACGCATATGCACTACGTGCACTACCTACCCAGTAAACACGGGCTAACTTTAAGATATCGTTATTTTTATCGTTCGCAGGAGCTCTTACAGAAATTACCAAAAGATATCTTCACGACATCGTCAAGAAGTTTTTCAATGATATCTGAAACTGGTTTCTTAAAGACGTCTTTTGATGTCTTTAAGAAAATTTGTAGAAAAGCGCGGGATGTATTTTCAGAGATAACTTAAAGACATCTTTCAAGATATCGTTAACGATACATTTTTTAAAGAAAAAAAGCACGTGGTGTGCGATATGGAGAATTGATAAATAATTATAATTATATCGTCATGTATTCCTCGTTATGTATTCCCAACCTGTACATTCAGTATTTAAAAAGTCTGTGAAAAGAAAAGTGAATCAGGAAGTAAACGTACCTATACATTTTCTAAATATTAAACGTGATTTATCCAGCAAGTCGTGTTCCTAACCTCTAATACCTCTTTCTAGCTCTCTCATGTTCTCATAAAATGAAATGGAGAGAATGGGAAACAGCTCAATTCTTTCTTCATCGCCTAGAGAAGTTAAAATTGTTAAGTGTAAACAATCAAATAATAAAGATAG
>CAKNXH010045929.1:0-13995 GCA_932178445.1 Andricus quercusramuli
CGCAAAATAAAGTTTACACTACACTGTAGTATCGTGTATTTTTACTTCGTTACTTACTTTTTGCTTGTACATATTTATATTCAGGGTGACCGCTGGACTGGGAAATGACCGGGAATTTCTTGAGCTCAGGAAAAATTCGAAAATGACAGTGAAATTTATTTTTTGACCGGAAATTTCACAAATCTTTAGAAGAAAAATCTGTCCAAGTAGCCTCTTAAAATGCAGTCTTGAAGAATTGAACAATCAAAAATTTAAAGCGTTTGAAGTTGAAAATTTTTCATAGAAAACATTTGTCATTTACGATTCATCATTTATTAAAATATTGAGAAGTTCTGAAAAAATTTCAAAAATGATATAAAATTTGAAAAAATGTGAAATAACATGATTTTTCGAAATTTTGAAATAAATTTTTCAAGCATTTTAAGGATTTTTACACTATTTAAAATAAAAGTAATGTAGCTTTTAATTTAAGTAGTGTTTAGTTTATAAACAAAAATGTAATAGTTCATTTTTTAATGTTTCTAGCTTGAAAATGCCTAAAGTGATATAATTTTGAAAATTTTTAAATTCTCTTATTGATTCTTCAATTTAGAGCATTGAAAGTAATAACGTGAATTTAGATTTTTGGAATTGATTTTGAATCTTTGAACTCTACAATTAATAAAATTCAAGAGTTCCACTTTGAGTGCTTTATTTTGTAGTTTATTTTTTAATACTTCAAATGGAAGAATGTTTAGCTTTGGAGTTCGTATCCTGTAATTTCATTGACCGTGAAAAATGTTTGCGAACCGAGAAAAAACCGGGAAATGGCCGTGAATTTTTTTCTTGGATAAAAATGGCCACCCTGATATATGTACATTACGTACTAGGGTGGCCCTTATTTTTCCCTTTTCGAATTTCTCTGCTCTCATCCCCCAGTTTTGTTTGAATGGCAAAAAAAATCTCAAAACTTGAGCAAAATCGGTTAATATTTAGGGGTCGTGCAAAGACCATGAAGTTTCCCATTGATATAACATGGGGAAAAGTCAGCTTTTTATAAATCTAATATTTAAACGCGATAATATGTTACAAATAATTCCGTGTTTCATTACATTGTTCAGAATTCGTCAGAGAATAAGAATCAATCATAAATTTTGTGGTTGAAGAATTTTAAGCCACTCTTATGGGTCCCCAAAGAAAACCCATTAATCGGCAAATGTGAATTTCACGTAATATTGCGGTTTATTGACGCTTTTTAAAACTTTTTTTTTAATAAATACTCATTATCAGCAATTTAAGAATACCCAGTCATTGGTTAACTAATATCCAATTGTTTAAACAATTTTAATTTGTTCAAACATTTAAGAGTATTCTTAAAAAGCAAAGTAAAACATAAAAATATGTCAATCTTTCGAAAAATAGCAACAAAAAAACGTAAACAAAAAAATTGTTTGAAAAATTTTAATTTGTTTAAACATCCACGAGTATTCATAATGAACATATTAGTACTTAAAAATATTAAAATTTGTCGAAAATTTACTGAGAAAATGTTTTTCCTGCTTTTTTTAAGTACAATATATGCTGGAACAAATACGTATCATTTGAATAATTGTAAAATTATTTAAACAAATTATTTTATTGTTATTATTGATTAAATAACTCATAATGTCTAGAAAATACGTTCATTTCGCTAGGTAGCTGCAAAAAAACAAATATTTAAACAAATTTAAATTGTTTAAACAATTGAATATTAGTTAACAAATGACTGGGTATTCTTACATTACTGATCAATGATTATTTATGCGAAAAAAAAACTTTTAAAAAGCGTCAATAAAGCGCAATATTACGTAAAATTCACATTTGTCACTTATGGGGTTTTCTTTGGGGACGAATAAGAGTGGCTTCAAATTATTCAACCTTAAAATTTATGATTAATTCTTATTCTCTGACGAATTCTGAACTATATACTGAAACACGGAATTACTTGTAAGATATTGTCAGGTTTAAATATTAGATTTACAAAAAGCTGACTTTTTCCCATGTTAAATCAATGGCTCAAATTTAAAGATTTTTTTTGGCATTCAAACAAAACTGGGGGGTGAGAGCAGAGAAATTCGAGAGAAAAAAATCCACCAAGTATAAATAAGAACCACCCTATTACGTACATACCTGAAAATCTGTACTTTGATAAAGTTTGATTTTCGAGCACAAGCATTGTCACGTTCATTATCATATAAAACCAAAATGGTAAAAATACCAAGAAAATAATTTTCTTGGTACAAAACTTCAACAGAAATGGTTCAGACGGCACTGAATTTTTATGGTTTGGAGAGTTCCGAGATAGCTTCAAGGCCATTGAGGGTTACCCCGAGACGGTGGATATAGAGGGACTCCAGTGTACTCTTACCAAACTCTCACTTGAACAGTCTGATTTTACTGAAATGTTATAAAGGTAAAGTTTATCAAAATTCGGTTAAATTCTCACAAACAATTGACTACTAATTGAAGGGTAGAAATGCAAAAGGAGTCAAGCGCCAAATTTTCGAAATCGGGTTTATTAGCTCAAAAAATCAGATAAATTCTATTACACAAGCCTGCCAAAGGATTTTTTTGGAGCATCATTTTTCAAAATTTGTGCTCTTGTGTTCACAGTCCGAGAAGCTTTTCTAACCACAAAGTAAAAAACCAAATTTCATTTTTCTCGACACTGACTAATTATTTTTAATTACTATTGGGTCCCTTCCGTTCAGCACTGAATAACCTGGAACCCAATTCCTCATTTTTTAGAAATATGCAAAATTATTATTTCTATTGTCATTATTTTGAAGTTGAAATGTCAGTTTTACACCATTTCGAAGTCATAATTGGATTTTAAAATTTCGCGAAACTGCATGATTTTTTTTAAACAAACTTTTTGGAAATCAATTCGTCCATTCAATAGCTAGAATTAAAATTTTTAGTTTTTTTCTTAAACTGCAAATTGACTCCACAATGCATGTTGAAAGATGTTAAAAGTCGATACGGACCCAAAATCTAACTTCGAAACGTGACCTGTTTCATTCAATTTCTCGAAACCGGATAGCTTTTCGTGAGCAAAGTGTTTTTAGTTCGATAGATCATGAAAGTATCTCAAAAGCACTTTCTTATTTTTTTTTAAATGGTCCCGTTGAATTTACAACATGTTTTTAGTCTCTCCTGAAAAAAGTGAAAAATGGCGCTTGACTCCTTTTGCATTTCTACCCTTCAATTACAGATTTTCATGGGAAAAAAGCATTATAAAGAAAGGTTAAAATGTCTACACAACAAATTTTTACATCAGGCAGATATTATTCCTAATAAATTCATACTTGTTTTTACGTATGCACGCATTTGTACGTAAGTATGCACATTTGACAATAAACGAAACGATAATATAATATAAACTATATATATATATTTTTTTATTTATATAGTGTATATTATATATAGTATAGTATGTACTATATACGTAGTATAAAGTATATATATATATATATATATATATATAGTATATACAGTATATATTATATTATAGTTTTGTTTATTGTTATTCCATAAATTAGGAATTAAATATGTAACAGATATTATTCAATAAACATTTAATTTTTTTTTTAAATCTCGTTGGATCCTATTAGGATCCTAATAGTTTCCGACGTCGAAAACGATCCCAATACTCGACGAGGTTTCCTACGTCCTTTCCGACGTCGGAAACTATCAGGATCCGACGTAGGATCCTACGTGGGTTACGACGTCGGCTGCGACGCAGGAAACTATTAGGATCCGACGTAGGATCCGACGTTGGGTTTTTCAGTGAGATCATCATATTGCTCTCATTGAAAAAAATCTTTAAATGTCCAACAAAATATTAAAAGTTAAATATTCGTTCATATCTTTAGATTTTTTTAAGAATCAAAACATGAGCAGGAATTTATAATAATAATAATAATAATAATAATAACCCGGAGAGACAACTTGTGTTTCTCAAAATTGGAGGTTATAATTAACCCTTAATCACCCGCAATCGATAATATAATAATAAATTAATAATATTAATATTAATTATATTAATATTATATAATATTATAATATTAATAATAACACCGGCACACAAAAAAAACACTTTTCTGTTCTACAGATGCGACACACATATTCCCATGTATTCTGACCCGCTGAGCACGAATCCGTGGTCCGTTTGACCCCAGCACATCTGGGTCAAGGGCATTTGGAGGTCAAAGGGACAGAAAAGTCATTTGGATGAAGATAACTACCATAATTTATGTTTTTTGGGTAGCTGAATCCGAATCCGGGGTCCATTTAGACTCAGCGAGTCAACGTCAAGGTCATTTCAAGGTCAATTTCGTTCATTCCACTAAAAACAAATTTCTGACTGCAAATTTTGAAAGAACAGAAGATTTTACGTCCAGATATGTATGTTATTATTTTTTTGTGACGACCTGTTAAGGTCATTTTATTTAAATATATAGATGATTCATATGGGTAAATGGTAAATGGGCTACATGGGACTAGACTACCATACTAATATATTGTGAGGGTCGCTAAGTCTGAATCCGAGGCCCGCTTTACCCCACGGTGCCAAGGTGAAGGTCATATCAAGGCCATATCAAAGTTAGATCGGAAGAAAAATGTGTTACCAATCCAAAATTTGACTTCTACATGTGGGTAAACTTTCCCTGGCGTCTCGATATTTTTCTGCTTTTACTCACGCTTGTAAGGAACTTTTGACAGCTCTAACGATTCGGCAAGTGAGCTTTTATGAATCCGCCCTTATCCGATTTGCCTGTTACACCAACGATCAGCTAACTTCACTTGAGCGAGCAAAGCTAGTGGCTTCAAATTTTAAAGACGGTGGTGACAACTTTTATGAGAACAAAAGACAGTTTCTGTACGAAGTTACCTGCAACACCATTTACCCGAAGTTTTTTCTGTGCTCCACGTGGTGACGGCGGAAAACGGATTTTTTTCTGGCTTTTCATTTTTCGGCTAAGCCCTGTGGTGAAGGCATTGTGCCGTCATGGCTGGCACGAGAGAAAGTACGATGCAGGGTATTGGACGCCCAGTATCGGCGATTGGTCAGGGTGAGGAAACGGGCCCGCAATCGTCGTCATCCAAGTACCGCCACCCTTTATTGGTTGGCAATTCAACTGATAAAGAATATAAATCTACAACAAGTAATCATGTTTTTACCAGGCATGACTGCAACAGCGATAAAAATGTTTTTGCTACGTTTGTGGAAAGTATGAAGTCATCACTTGCCGTAGGTCAATGAATGAGCAATGTAGAGACATATATCGTCAATGTTATAAAAGAGAAATTTCCCTTCAAAATGAAACATTTGCTCCAGATAGCATTTGCAGTGCTTGTTACACTATGCTTTTACGTTGGAATGAAGTGAAAAACAATACAATGTTAAAATACTCCTCACCGGTAATATGGTCAATACCTCAATCAGAAAAAGACTGTTGTTTTTGCAACACAAAAGTTAAAGGATTCAAAGTTAAAAACAAATCAAGAATATCTTATGCAATAGTGTCTTCTGTCATAACTGCAAAGTCTAATCAAGAGTCTGCTATCGAAAATATGGATACGAGCTCAATGATAAATGAAGCTTTGACAAATAAAGAGACAGATAGAGAGGTTATGTTAGACGGCGAAGAAGAATCTGATGATTGCTCATACGAAGACCATGAAAATGAAGAATATGTGCCAAAATTGCGGAGAAAGCAAAAAAATAAATCTATAAGACTATTCAACCAAGATAGTTTAAACGATTTCATCAGGAGCATGGGTCTTCCTAAAGATGCTTCTGAATATATGGCAGCTGAGTTAAAGAGCCGTGGAATGGTAGAACAGGGGACGAAGTCATCTTTCTATAGGAATCGAGAAAAGAAGTTCCGTCAGTACTTCAATAAAGATGAAGAAGGTATGTTGGTATATTGCAGAGACGTTAACGGTTTGATGAATGAACTAAAAAAGGATGTTTACGTTCCAGAAGAATGAAGATTGTTTATAGACTCGTCAAAACAAAGTCTTAAGGCAGTGCTGCTTAAAAATGGAAATGAGTATGCAAGTCTACCAATAGCGCATTCAACAAAATTAACAGAAAGTTACGAAAACGTCCAATATGTATTGGAGAAAATTGAATATGACAAACATAAGTGGCAAAATTGTGGTGATTTGAAAATCATAACCATTCTCCTTGGTCAACAATCAGGATATACAAAGTATCCCTGCTTTTTGTGTTTGTGGGATAGCAGGGATCGCACGAATCATTACAAGAAGAAGGTTTGGCCAATAAGAGAACAACTTGAACCTAGAAATCATAATGTACTTCAACAACCTTTAATTGATCCATCAAAAGTATTGCTCCCGCCTCTGCACATTAAACTTGGACTTATGAAACAATTCGTCAAAGTTTTGAATAAAGAGGGAACATGTTTTCAGCACTTGACAAATGAATTTCCTCGATTAAGTGATGCTAAATTAAATTAAGGAGTATTTGATGGACCTCAGATCCGTAAAATGTTTTTACGACGAAAATTTCATCAAGACAATGACAGGCTTAGAAAAAACTGCTTGGCTCAGTTTTCGAGATGTTGCTCAAAACTTCTTAGGAAATTACAGAAGTAATGACTACAAAGCAATCAAAGCAAATATGGTGAGGAACTATCGACGCTTGGGATGTTTCATGAATCTCAAACTTCATTTCATGGACTCTCATATTAGCTATTTCCCTGAGAGCTTAAGCGATTACAGCGAAGAGCAAGGGGAGCGTTTCCATCAAGATCTAAAAGACGCTGAACTTCGATGGCAACGAAAATGGGACGTGGCTGATTACTGCTGGCTGCTAAAGAGAGATCAAGTAGCTGGCGATGAAGATGGTGACAGTTCGAAGAGAACTAGAAATCCACTGCATAGATCCTTTGACAATAAAAGAGAACGTTATAGGCGGAAGAAAGAATAAACGCTATTCCAAAATGCCATACCGTAACTCTCATTCAGTCCTGATTCGTTGGGTTAAAGGAGATTCAGATTCGAATTCAGCTACCCTTAAAACATGTAAAAGTCAAATTTTGGAACAGTGACACATTTTTCTTCAGATCTAACTTTGATATGACCTTGATCTGACCTTGACCTTGGCGCCCTGGGGTCAAATGGGCCTCTGATTCAGACTTAGCGACCCCCACAACATATTAGTATGGTAGTCTAGTCCAATGTAGCCCATTTACCACTTACCCATATAAATCATCTATATATTTAAATGAAATGACCTTAACATGACCTTAGAGGTCGTCATAAAAATATAAAAACATACATATCTGGACGTAAAATCTTCCGTTCTTTCATCATCTGCAGTCAGAAATTTGTTTTTAGAGAAATGAACGAAATTGACCTTGAAATGACCTTGACTTCGAATCGCTGAGTTCGAATGGACCCCGGATTCGGATTCAGCGACCCAAAAAACATAAATTATAGTAGTTATCTTCACACAAAATACTTTTCTGTCCATTTGACCTTGAAATGCCCTTGATCCGGATGTGCTGGGGTCAAACGGACCACGGATTCGTGCTCAGCTGGTCAAAATAGATGGGAATATATGTGTCGCATCTGTAGAACAGAAAAGTGTTTTTTTTGTGTGCCGGTGTAATATTATAATATTAATATTAATATTAATTATATTAATATAAATATATTATTATAATAATAATTTGATTTTAGTGATGACCGTCTGTTGACGGTCTTAAGTGATTAAGGGTTAAGAATGACTCGAGTAAGTATTTTCGAATCGATCATCTTGGGTGCGCTATTGGGATCTTAAGTTTTGGGCGCGCTAGTGTCGCGAACTCGCAAAACCAGGTAGCATTTTCAAGCTGGATTGTAATTTGTTCTTTAAAACAATTTTACCATTATTTTTACTAGCTTGAAACAATTATTGAATGAAAAGAAATTAAGATTCATCGGAAACTAATTGTTGCAGATGGAATTTTCACCGTATTCGTTGAAAAAATATTGTGGTTAAAACTTTTTTTCCAAGAAAGCAATTATTTTACTATGTCATGTAAGTTTCAACACACTATAAGCTATAAGAAACTTTACTAATTTCATATAGCAGAAAAATGCATTCAAAATATGCAAAACATATTAATTATAGACGTACAGAAATGAAATACGAATTCTAACCTAACTTTTTTGTTTAAATTTTTTATATAGTAAATATTTCATGTATAAATTGGTCAAATTTTATTTTCTTTTCATGCTAAAATAAGTTAATTACGGCTTATAACGTGTTGAAACTTATATAACATACTAAAATAATTGTTTTTTTTTTCTGACAAAAGAAGTTTTAACATTAAACGTGTTTTTCCACTATATACCATGAAAATTCCACATGTAATACTTAGTTTCCGATGAATCTTAATTGTTTTCAATTACTAATCGTTTCATACTATGCAAAAATAACAACATTTTTTCGGGCACAAATTAAAATGCATCTTAAAAATTCTACCCGGTTTCGCGAGTTCACATTTTGGCCTCCTTGAAACCAGAAACAATTTTTAGGATGCATTTTAATTTGTATGTAAAAACTATTTTACTATGGCTTTTCCTAACTTGAATCCATAAGTGAATAAGAGAAATAAAGATTTATCGGAAACTAAGTGTTACATATGGAATTTTTATCGTATACAGCAAAAAACGAAACAAAAATATAAATCATATATTGAATAAAAAGACTCTAACCTTGCCTTGCGATGACATGATTTTGACTCAGGAGTAGACTTCGAAATCTTCTGCTTACCGGGTTTCGATATTAACCTGAATTCAGAAGACAGCAAATTTAATTTTTAATGAAGAGTAAAATATAATGATTTATTTTTAAAAAAATTGCTTGAAAAGGAGTGAAAATAAATATTCTACTTCCACAAGGTAGCTACAAGATTCAATTTTTCTGAAGAAAAACTTATTCTTAGAGAAGTAGTCTTTTTTAATCAGTCAAAGATTAATTTTTCAAATAAAAAAGAAGTATAAAAAAAGTATAAATTGAATCAAATGTTTTTAAGAAAATTTTTTTTCATACTTTCAACAAAGTATTTCAACTTTCAACCAATTGGTTGAATTTTCGACCAAAAAAGATTTTAATTTTAAATAAGAAATAATTTAATTCCAACAAGAAGACAAAAAAATAACATAAGAGTTGAATTTTAAACCAAGAGAAGCTTATCAGTCAAGGAAGAAAAACAATTTGTGCCAAATTGTTCCAGAGTTTAAAACCGAAAAGACGAATTTTGCACCAGGCACAATTTTCGACCAAAAAAGATTTTAATTTTAATTTAAAAAAATTAATTTAACCAAAACGACAAAATATAACAAAAGAGTTGCATTTCACACAAAGAAAAGTTTTTAAGTCAAAGAAGAAAACAATTTGAGCCAAATTTGTTAATGTTTCAAACTAAAAAGACGAATTTTCTACAAGGCAGTTGAATTTCGTACACAAAAATTTAAATTTCCAATAAAAAAGTTGACTCCCAATTTGATTTTCCAGTCGAACTTGATGCCAAGAAGACAAACTTTTATAAAAAAAGGACGACTTTTCAACAGAATTGTCAAATTTTCAACAAAATAATTTGAGGGTCAACAATAAACTATGATTTCTTACTCAAATGAATCTGCTTCAAATAAAAAAATAAATATTTCTAACAAAGGAGTTCCACTTCCAATCAATAAGAGTAATTTTCTGCTAGAAAAAAAGAGTTTTCAATAAAATACATGAATTTTTAACCCATGAAGACAAATTTTCAACAAAAAAGTCGAACTTGAAACAAAGAAGACGAATTTTTAACCAAAAACGATGAGTTCTCATAAAAATGGTTGAATTATCAATAAAATGATTAAAATCTCAACAAAAAAATAAAGAGTTCAAACAAAAAATGTGCATTTTCAAACAAAACAGGTACATTTTCAACCAAAGAGATGTATTTTCATCTAAAATGATTCTTCAAATAAAAAGAATGAATTTTTAACAAAAGAGTTCAACTTTCAAACAAGCAGATTAATTTTCGACTAGAAAAAACGAATTTTCAACAAAATATTTGAACAATCAACCCAAGAAGTCAAATTTTCAACAAAAAAGTCGAACTTGAAACCAAGAAATAACTATCTAACTTTTTTTCGCCTGGCATTTCCCTGTCTTCTCTAAGATCTGGCCACCCCGTTCTACTATTACAGTATTTTGACCTAAATTATATTGATATTAGAATTACGAGAGGCTCCATTGGTAGATAGATAAACGTTTATTTTTCAGCCTGCTGGCCTTAAAAAATTGACTTTCTTACACATCCATTTTTTACAGAATTTCCTTAAAACTAACCCTTAAGAACTAACATCCATCCATTCCTTATCTCTAAGCCGCACGCTCGTATCGCCTTGCCTTCCTCGCTTCGCCTCGCCTCGCTCGCATGTCCCTACTTTTTCGCATCACCTCGCTTGCCAACCTCTGTTTTCGCAGCTAATACCTATTACTTATCTACTATTTACAATATTTACATCTTACTTATATCTACTTTCTCTCCTATTTACAATCTTTCCTTCTCCACTCCTCTTTCTCCTTCCTTCTCTTCATCTCCATCTTACCCACCACTCCCTTCACCCATGCTACTGCCCTTTTTTCCCCCTTTTCATGCAACAATGCCTCCATGCTTATCTCACTTCTTTCCACCTCCCCGCACTCCTCCAGCCAGTGCTCCACTCTTGCATCCCCCTTTCCGCACAGTTCACACATCCTCTTCTCTCGAGAGAGCCAAAACCTATTGAAACCCTCCATACAACCACACCTCATCCTCGCTATAAGTTCCTGACTTCCTTTCTCTCCTTTCACACACAAATATTGCGCTCTTGCCCTTGGCATAATCCACACATAGTTCCCGTTAAATCTTGACTCTCTTATTCTCTCTTCCCCTTCTGTCTTCTCTCTCTCCATGCTGTTTTGCTTAACCAATTCATAAACCTTCCTTCCTTCCTCGTGCATCCTTCTCACTTCATCCATCTGCAATGCATTCATTCTAAAATACCGTTCCCTCTCCGCCTCCATCTTCCCACCCCCTCCCCTGTTCTCCTTCTCCCACCAACACTCCCTAACCAGCCTACTTCCCCCCTCTTCCAAAAATTTCTCCTCATATTTACACGCCCGGCTCCCTGCTAGAATTCCTACACTCGTTCTCCCCGTCTCCCTCCTGACAATATAATTAGGCGTGTTCCTTGCCAACCCCAGGGTCCACTTTACATACCTCTCCTGCGTTCTATTTACCTCTTCACTTTCCTTCCACCCCCACACCTCTACCCCATACAATAGCACACTCATCACTAGTGAATCAAACAATTTCATTCTCCTTCCAAAGTCATCTGCGAATAACTTCATTCCCAACCCCCACACCTGCCTCATCACCACATTTGCCCTCCTCACTCTCTCTTTTATGTGACCATCCACTCCCTCATTCCTTCGAAACACGAAGCCCAGGTACACAAACTCTTTCACCTCCTGTACCTCCTTTCCCTTCCACTTCCACTCCCTTCCCTTATCCCTTCCCCCTCCTTTTCTGAACACCATAACCTTGGACTTTTCCGCATTCAGCTCTAACCCCTTTTCATCCAGGTATCTTCTCAACCTCTTCATCATCTCCTTTAAGGCCTCCTCGCTGGTTGCCAGCAACACTATGTCATCTGCATACGCTAGTGACCAAATTCTAACCCCTCCTATCCTTACTCCTCCTACCACCCCGGCCTCCAGCTTACTTTCCATATCCGCAATTAAAATCGCAAAAAGCGTTGGGCTAAGTGGACACCCTTGCCTTAGACCCCTATCCATCCAGAATCCCTCGGAAATCCCCTCCCCTCCTCTTACCTTGTCTTTGGTCTCTTCATATATCTCCCTTACCCTTTCAATTAGGCCTCTCTCTACTCCCCTATCCTCCATTGCCTCCCACAACCTCCCCCTATCCACCGATGGAAACGCGGCTTTGAGATCCACAAAAAACGCGTACACTCTCGTCCCCTTCTTCGCTAATTCCCTATCCACCACGTGCTGCATCACGTAGATATTGTCAATAGTACTCCTACCCGCCCTAAATCCCGCCTGCGTCTCCGGCAATATTCCTTTCCCCTCGACATCCTTCCGCAGTCTCTCTGCCACTACCATCGCGTATACCTTATACGCCGTATTCATTAGCGTAATCCCTCTATAATTTTCCTGCCTATCTCTATCCCCTTTCTTATACAGTGGCACTATTAGCTCTTCTCTCCACCCTCCTGGGAATCCCTCGCCCCTCCATACTTTCTTCACTACCTCCTTCAGCCTCTCCCTAACCTCTTGTGTACTAAACAGCCATGCTTCGTTCTCCACCCCATCCAGCCCTGCTGCTTTTGACCTTTTCAACTTCCTTATCTGCTTCTCTATCTCTTCGTCATTCAACTCCTCCATCTCTGCCTCCCCCGTTCTTCTACTTCCCCCATCCTTCTTCCTTGAATCCGAGCCCTGGAATGATTCTTTGAAAAACTCTCTCCACTCCTCACTCCCTATCTTCTCGCTAACCCCCACCCTACGCTTCCTAAACCTATTTATTATCTTCCAGACGTCCCCTTCTGTCTTAACATTTGCTAACTCCTCTTCCAGATCTTTCTCCTTTTCCTGTTCTTTCTTCTTACACACCAATCTAAACCCCTTCCTCATTTCTACGTACTCCTCCATTCTCGCATTACCCTCTTTCCACTTCTTGTACTTCCTCTTCACCTTCCTCTTCATCTTTTTACATTCCCTATCCCACCACGGCTTCACCATTCCTTTCTTCTTCTTTCTAAATACATTCTTTTGCACACAACCTTTCACCTTCTCTTTCAGATCCTCCCATATACGAGAGGCTCCATTGTTATTTTTTTATATCGACTAAAAATCGTATTTTTCCTTTAAAAAATGTAATCTCTTCAAAAGTAAGCAATTTTAAATTGTTCGATTTTTTCCATCTTTTATTCATCTTTATTAAAACTTTTTATAACTATTATTAGCTGTATTTGAATAAAAATTAAAGTAATACACATTTTTAATTAAGTTGCGCACATTTTCGTATGAATCCTAGTCCCATTGAGAAAATCTTCGTGTGTTATTCTCTGGTGAGGCCAGAATTTCTAGATTCCTCGGGGAAATCCGCGAGTCAGTTTTATTAATCCTCGTGGATTTCCTAGCGAAATTTTAATATGCTCACGGATTTTCTTGCGCTTTCTTCATCAGAAAATAACATCACGAGGATTTTTTTCAATGGGGATAAAACATGACCTACATCGTGAGAATAATGATGAATTTATATAATTTCGTAATATATATTTTTATGAAAACAAATTTATAATAAATTTTACCGATTGATTTTTTAAAATAATGATAAAAGTAGATTTGAATACGTACCTTTTTCTATTCTATTGTGGCCATGTGCTCATGAGCCAAAAACGCGGAAGGCGGAAGAGGAAAATGTGGAAAATGGAATCTCGGCTCTTTACGAACTGCGCATGCCTCGCACGCTTTTTTGAAATTGTTAAAAAGAAAATCAATTCCTTCTCATAAATAATTATTCTAAAATTATTAAAATTATTTCTCTAATCACAAAATAGATTTTTAACGTGAGTAATTTTTATTATTTTAATGCATTTTACAATTATCATGTGTTTAGCACAATTCTCCTGTAAACTAAATGTCGTTATTTTTAAAGTTTAAAATAATTAGTAAAACATTAAAAAAAAAATACACCCACCGTTAAACGATGAGAGATGTTTCATAATATAACATATAAGCGAGTATTTATATAGTGCATACTTGGCATAGTAAAACAGGCAATAGGCAACAGCCTACAATCACAAAATTGACGCGTTGACACGCCACATTGCGGTGAAACTGAGTCACATTCCTACCTTGCCGACATTTGTTTCGAACAGATCATATAT
>CAKNXH010045933.1:3176-13984 GCA_932178445.1 Andricus quercusramuli
ACAAAAATAATTTCTCATTTTCAAACGACATATCACTTGGAGGCATTACAAATTTAAGTATGAATGCTATGAATAAAAAAATGAACTTTCATTCATGATAATTGTTATTAGAAATGCTGTTTTCAATTGAAAATTTGTTTCAGGCAACGTACAAACTTGCCTTTTATATACGTCTTGAAAAACGATAAGACGATAAGATAATTTTCTACTCGAACCAATATTGTTTGAAGACAATCATACTAGAATAAATAGAAATTGAAAAAGATCTAGACGCAAAAATTAGAGATAGAAACTATATCACAACTGTTAATGACTATATTTCAGGCCTAAGAGAAAGTAATTTAAAAATCGGTGTATATAAAACAATTTGGAATAAATAACATTATTTTTTATTCATCTCGCTATCGGGCTAAATATAATTCTTGCTTGAACTAGCAGGTTACCGGTGTAAACAAGTAAACGATTTTGCTTTTTTTCAACAGAAAACCGCGTGCATAACATAACCTCTCGGAAATGAGAATGCCGGTTCGGTTTGACGAGTATAAATAAATAACCTAGATTCTTCTTTTTCCTACAACACATACTACACTACAATAATAACAAAAAGTCATTAATACGTAGAAAATTGCTATGACAACTTTTAATCTAAAAAAATAAAGAAAATAAGCGCACGTTGAAAATATATACGTAACCTCAACTCGACGAAATTTCAGATATATTTATGAGCATGAAATAAATATATATATGCATACAATATTACAAATAATCATGTACTTAATGTAAGTAAGTACTCACTTATATCAATTTTTTCAATATATCTCGTACTCCAAGAATAATTCACCATTAATGCGTATCGGGATTTTCGCCGGGGCCACGACACTTCGGACACAACACACACACACGCTCGAAGATCTGATACACAGATGCACTAACACAATCACGTACTTCGCCTTAAGATTGAGTTCCCAGATTCTTTGGGACCGAGAATCTTAATTCTCTGCTTTCGTAAGAAGTGAATAATCAAAACTGACAAATATAAAATATTAATTCAAAATCTTGTAAGACCTTACGTATCACTCGCGAAATACTTATTAACTTATTACTAATAATCTACGTAAAAAAAAGTGGTGAACCGTTTTTGAATTATCACTTCGAGTTCGTGAATTCTTTCGCAAAGTTCGTACATTATAGATGAAAATCCATGATAAGCTCACGATTTTTTCTCGTATCCGAGACCTAGTTACAAGTTCGTGACTTTCCCGTGGATTATTTTTTTCCGTGTGGAGCCAGCCCCTTCGGGCCTTGATCGGGGAGTGCGTGGTGGCTGCAGGGAACGGAAACTGCAGTGCTCCGGGCGAGTCCGGTCCGTCCGCGTATTCCGGGGCCGGTTAAACGAAGGCTGGGCCCCAGAGTACTGGGGTCGGACTTAGGTCCGAGGGTATACCCGTTCCCAGTTATTTCGGCCCGCCTCTTCACGCATGATGCGCTGTTGATCTCTTTATTATGGCTTGTAAAGAAGGAAAAAGGAGAGGGAGTGAGGAGGCGAACGTTGGAAAGGAGCTGGACTTCAGCAACTTCTTCGACATGGTGCAACGAGGCGAGCTCAAGTCGGATGCTGCCGAGATGCGGAGGGATTTCAGAGACTCACAGGATGAGCTGGAAATACAACACAGGAAGGTACGGCTGTGCCTTGAAAAAATAATGGAGATTCGCAAGTCAAGAAAGGACACGGATCGGGATCTGATGGAACAAGTGGAGGACGCTCGAAGTGTCATGGACTCAGCTCAAAGGGACATTGTGCCCGATAAGGAACAAAGAGCTCCGAAGAAGAAGAAAAGGAGAATCCCCTGGGAGGCCGTGACCATCACGCCAGCCCCGCGGATGAAATATGCGGATGTCCTGAGGGACATCCAGAAGAAGGTGAAGCCTGAGGACCATGGCGTATATGTCAGGTCTATCAGGCAGACGAGGACGAGCAACGTCCTCATTGAGGTGGGTGCCAAGGCGGAGGAGCGGCGGCACTTAGGTGATGCCATCTCGGAGGCCCTCGGACAAGGCGGTTGTGTCCGACACCTTGCTCCAAAGGCGCAGGTCGTGGTCTACGACTTATTCGAGACCACGGAGGCTGCTGATGTGAAGGCAGCGGTTAGGACGGCCCTGGGAGAGCAGCTTGGCTCTCCACCTAGGGTAAGCCTCACCAAAACAAGCAGGAGAGGCTGCATCCTCGCTTTCGTCGGGAAGGGTACAACTTTGCACGGAGCAACTGCGCACGAGCCCATCTGTGCACGTCGGTGGCCACTGGTACAACTGTGCACGTTATTGGCCACAGGCACAACTGTACACAGGCCATCTGTGCACGTCTACTTTTCTACGTGCACAGTTGGGAGTCTCCCATCTCTGCACGTGAACTGTTCCAGGGGTACCATCTGTGCACGTATAAATTTCGACGTGCACAGTTGGGAGGCTCCCATCTGTGCACGTTAACTGTTTCTAGGGTACCATTTCTGCACGTCGACATTTCGACGTGCACAGTTGGGAGGGTCCCAACTGTGCACGTCGCAAATAATACGATTCGATTTGAAAGTTGAAGGCCGCGTGCACAGATGGAAGACTCCCAACTGTACACGTGCAAAGATGGAAGAGTCCCAACTGTGCACGTGCACACTTGGGAGACTCCCAACTGTGCACGCATCAATTAGTAGGATTAGACATTTTTGTGAGTCCACGTTCTCAGATGGTACCCTCCGAACTGTGCACGTATCAATTAATAAGATAATATACTTAACTTACAAGTCCACGTGCACATATGAAGAGTCCGCGGTCTAACCCTGTTAACTGACATTTTAGAAATTTTATACAGCGACGGAAAAACGTTTTCATTTTGAAAATTGTAAAGATTTATTCAAACCTCCAAGCTTATTGTGTTGAAGACCGCAATACCAATAATATACATAAGATTTATAACAATTCTAATGAAATTAAACTTTTTACATCGGTTTGAATCTGTACGTATGTTATCTGTAAGAGGGTCTCGCGGTCTTAGCCTGTTATCTGCAGGAGCGCGCTCCTGGTGCGCGAGCGTTTTGATTTTTTTCCCTCGTTCGCATTTTTCCTGCGCTCTCGGTATACCTACAGACAAGTGTTATATATTAAAATGTTCGTTGAACAATGCAATCGTGTGTGTACTTTCGAGGCAACGTATAGGCGACACTGCCAAACGTGACATCAATACAGCTCCAAAACTCAATTCACACGTTCAAACACTATGAAAAACACCCAGTCACATAGTCCTCTCAGTCTTTTTATACGAGTTAGCTCAGTGAAACGGATTGAAAACACAATTTCTCCTAATCCGCCATAAGTAGTTAACAGGTTTAAACCGCGGACCAGTGCTGCAGATACCGAAACGCGTTCTTCAAAAATTCATGAAGAAATTATAATTTCGAAATGCGGCTGGAAGGATAGTGGCCGTATATTTAAAAACTTCAATGAAGTGCAAAAAAGTAGATTTCGAAAAAAATGTCAGTTAACAGGTTTAAACCGCGAAACCTTCATATAGGAGACTCACAACTGTGCGCATATCAATTCTAATTGTAATCATTGAGATTTGCGCAGATGGGAGGGTGCCATATGTGCACGTGAACTTTTATTCGAAAAATTATAGTATCAATCGAGGCGCGCACAGTTGGGAAGGTACCATCTGCGAACGTGCACTTTTGGATGACAACACAGAAAAAACTAAAGTTAAATTTTGTTGCAGATAAAATGTTCAGCTGTTAAAGATTACATGCTATACGATGGAGCAAAAACTGTCGTCTGCTACGTCCTTCGCAGCAATGGAAAAACGGCAAAGTATATACGTGAAAAGCTATACATAAATAAGGACACTAGATTTAGAACAACTTTTTACTTACCTAATTGTTATTTTAAAAATAATTAGACTTTTATATATACTTCTTGCCACATTCGGTATTGTAGCTTAGGAACACAACCATAGCAGAAGACGCTTTTTGTTACTGACAAACAGTTGACAAATTATTCCAAGATGGTTTAAAAACACAGAATTATCTCAATTTCGTGTAAAGTTTATTCGACAAGGTTAATTTTTGTTGCAGTGAAACTTTCGTCGGAAATCGATGTAAAGTTTATCTTCCGTTTTTTCTATGAAATGATTTTATTAATCGAAACGTGCACAGTTGGAAGGGTACCATCCGTACACATTTTAAGTAAAATTTATGATTTTAATACTTCTAAGTGGAAAATCTGACTGCATTAATTGAGTCGTGCAATGTCGGGAGTCTTTCGTCTGTGCACGTGGACTTGTAAGTCAATAATATGACCTTATCAATTGAGACGTGCACAGTTGGGAGTCTCCCATCTTTGCACGTATACAGTTGGGAGTCTCCCGTCTGTGCACGTGACCAGTTGAGAGTCTCCTATCTGTGCACGTGGACCGTTGGTGGGGTGCAATCTGTGGACGTGCACAGTTGGAAGTCTCCCATCTGTGCACGTTAACTGTTGCAAGGGTACCATCTGTTGGGAGTGTCCCATCTGTGCACGCCAAATTTGAGACGTGCACAGATGTCCCGGTGTACAGTTGTGCCTGTGGCCAACAACGTGAACAGTTGTATCAGTGGCCACTGACGTGCACAGATGAGCGCGTGCACAGTTGCTCCGTGCACAGTTGTCCGTCACCCGCTTTCGTTGAGCTGGATGCGGCTCCTGCTGCCAAAATGGAGAAAATTGCCCGACTGGAGGTGGGCTGGGTTAACTGCCGTGTGAAAACACATAGCGCCGAAATCTGGTGCTACAGGTGCCACTCTCTGGGGCACGTTGCCCGAAAATGTGCGGCAGAGGATCGCAGTAAGCGCTGCAGGAGATGCCTCAAAGAGGGCCATAATGCGTCGGAGAGCCAGAATCTGGCAACACCCCGCCCGCCGGCTACTGCCAGAAGAAAGTAGAAGATGCAGAAGAAGAAGTCCAAGTGGTCCGAGCTGGGACAAGAAGATAAATGGAAGAAGAAAAAAAACAGAAGAAGCCCTAGCAGGCAAAGAAATGGGACCCCCTGAAGTAATGCGAAAGCGGTTCTGGGGAGGTTCCGGCCAAGGAGAAAGGGTGGTGGTTTTTAGTCGGTAGTTGGTAGCATCACTATAATGGTCAAATTAAGATCTTTGTGTATATTTTCATATATTAGGATCATTGTAGTGATGATATCAACATCCCGAGACTACCGAGAAGTGCGGACCCTTCTCGATGTGTGTTAGCACATTTTCCACCTTCCCTCGTAAAAAAAAAATTAATTTTATAAACAAATGCCTTGTGTGGACATTTGAAGGCAGGAAGAAATCGTTTTTCCTCCTAATTTTCCTCAAATTATATCGAAAGAGAAGGAGAACATCCTATCGCTTTCACTCTTTCGATCTTTTTGCATGCAATCTGCTGATCTGCAATCGTGTGCAGCCGAGTGCACCTGGGTGGTTGCTTGGAACGCTTTCATAAACGTACATAAAACTTACGGTCTGTTCAGACGTTTAGACTCGGCATTAATTAAATAGTCATTCTTAGCTATTATTAAAAGCTGATGTAAAATTGAAAAATATTCCTAGACTCAGAAGAATTGATTGACCTACAATATTAATATATTATATTGAAGAGACGTGAAGTTATGGCCATTTATAATATTTAAAAAATAGTTTTCCAGAGCAAACCGTTTTTCATCAATGTAATTCGAGGTTTCTACAAAAATATACAAAATATGTCTTGAATCGAGGTGAATCGGTTAACCGATAATATCAATACATTTTATTAAAGAGTGTGTACGTTATGAGCATTTACAATATTTAAAAATATTTTTCTTACAGTAATACTTGTTTCGTTAACATAATTCAAAGTTGTTGCAAGTATAGGAAAGACGCCTTGACTTGAGGCTAAACGGATCATTGATACTTCCTCTAGGAGGAAGCAAATATATTTACTAATTATTGACAAAGCAGAGGCAAAGTGATAATGAAAAGAACACTGTACTAAATATAAACAAACAGGAAACACGCGAGATTGAATTTACAGCTAGTTTATTATTTATTTTGTTTAATGACAATTTTAAAGTAGGTGCGTTTGAAAATGAATATTATCACCTTCCTAATAATTTATAATGTTCGTATGATTGGAGTTGTTTCTATTCTGTATTACGTTATTTTGCAATTAAAATTGGGATTTGAATATCGTGCCAACTCACGCCAATCAAATTCAATAGAAGGTGAAATTGGTTGAGCACAGCGGCTGTAATCAGAACTGAAGTAGCCCGTGCCTCAAATGTCATTCGAGAATCTCCGGCAATGCTTCAAATTTCAGTTTAATTAAGTACAGAACAGCGGGGTCGGCGCGTGATAGAGGGTGCAATGTGTGCGGAAAATATGTGCGGCTAAGTATGGCTCTTGGTGGGGGGCGGCCAAACTGCACTGAATAGAAACGGCACCAAGAAGGGTTTGGTCGTGAACAGGCGACTAATCTCTTTAGTCTTAACGCAATAAAGTTTCTGAATGGGCCTTTGCTAGTGTCTTTCTCTTCAGATATGTTCCCCTCGACTTTTGCTGAATTTTTATGTGGAGCCCCTTTCTTTCCAGTAATACATTATTTCTAGGTCCAGCAAGATGTATTCACTGGACAAATAAATGCTATGAATATACGAAATCGAAAGTAGAACTATAGGTTAAATAACTTTTCTTTTAATTGTTCTATTCAAAAATCTTTCAATACCGAAATATGTATAATTGTATATGCACTTCTCGACACACTCTGAAAAATGTATGATTGAATCAATGAAAGTTTTGTTAAATCAAATAAATGAATGCATCGCTGTACAGTTGATTAAAGTTTCGAGACATTTTTTCGCCGCCTTTGCTATATTTGGTGTGCTGGAACGGAACCGTGATAACAGTAATTGTGAATTTTCACTACTACCGGTGTACAAGTTATAGGCATCTGCCTTTGAAGATTTACAACTCAGCAGAAAAATTGCTAGAGTAATGAGTGAATAGTCTTTGGAAGCTGGAGGTGTTCCATGTAAATAACCTTAAACACGTTAATTTGAGAATATTTTTGTGCTGTGCAGACTGAAAAATGTCAAAAAACGTAAGGAATTTCGGGCACATTTTCGAGGCAATAGGAAAAATTCGAAAAAATTCATGAATATGAGGGAGATACTTGTGAACGAATTGCAGTTGAAAAATTTGAAAGGTAATAAAAATTGTTGCTTCAAATTACAAAAATAAACAAGTATACTATCATCAGTTCCAATGAAGATATTAAAACGATTCAAACTCCAAACTGTAACGGATAAGCTCTATAATTATTTACAATCTTCCGGAAGGACGTGATTGTTTTATTTCTGGTGTATATCGCAATATTTTCTGACATTTTCTTGTTGTTGTTAAGTGCGTGTTAGAAACCAGAGGGCGTCCATTTTTTGCTGCCGGTCTGAAGAGGCGTCAGTGTCTGGGCAAGAGTTCAGAAGCACGGTTCAAAGAAAGGCATCAGTGGTCAGCAGCAAAAAAAGGGTTCCCGCTGCTTTCTGACGCTTTCTTTACAACAACAAAAAACGCCTGAAAATATCGCGATTTTCACCAAATGTAAAACAATGACATCCTTCCGGGAGATTATAAATAATTACAGAGCCTATCCGCTACAGTTTGGAGTTTGAATCGCTTTAATATCTTCATTAGAACTGGAGATAGTATAGTTGTACATTTTTTCAATTTCAACCAACAATTTTTATTATATCTCAAATTTGTCCACTGCAATTTATTCACGCATGTTTTCCTCATATTAATGAATTTCTTTAAATTTTTCTCATTGCCTCTTGTATAATAAATAATGCTCTCAACTTGACGCTTCTTAAATGTGACCGGAATTCCTTACTCTTTTTTTACATTTTTCAGTCTGAAGAGCACAACAAATTTTCATATTAACGTCTTCAAGATCGTTCACGCAGAACACTTTCAGCCTTCAACTGACTATTTACTTATTACTCTAGCATTTATTTTAACTGCGTTGTTAAGCATCAGAGGCAGCTGCCTGAAATTTTTGCGCCGATAGTGAAACATGTTTCGAAGACAATGCTTTTTAATTCAATTACATGAAAGTTGCGTTCATAAAATTTCTCTTCACAAAACTCTTTCCGGGACGAGCCCACTATCAGTTACAGGACCTCTTTCCTTCTAAACTGTTTTTTCATATCTAAAGACATTTTAGAAACAATGCATGTCGAAAATCGAATTCGAAAATTCGATTTTTTACAAATAATTCATCATTTATATGGAGCTGTATTACGATCGCTTGTCTTAAGATTCATATGATCCTCACATGAATTTCCCGGGATCTATTACACGGAAAAAAATTTGTTTAGGCGAACGAGGAAATCAAGAATATATTCAATTCAAAGGATATGTTCGTGTAGAATAAGTAGAACTTTTAGTTACAGTATTTAAACTGTTCCTGTACAGCAGCACTTTTCGTGAAGCTGCTGGATCAATGAAATTATTATTTTCAGTAGGTTCTATATACCATCAGTATCGTAGAATAAAATAAAACATTTAGATAAAGTAGGAATATATACTCCTACAGTAGCGAATTGTTCGTCAGATATGGCGGATATAATATAGCTGTATTAGCTAAAATGAAAATGTCTGCGAATTTATGTATTTAAAATATGTTAAAATGGCGGTCAAAGTTGAAGTGAAGTGATTGTAAGTGTAACGGATGATGATTTTATGAAAGAAGGTAAGTAAAACGAAAATTTTATAATATAGAATTACAATTTAGGACGAGGCCCTTGTGCTTCATAGTTACGTGTTTGCGAGTTTAGTTCAAATAACACTTCAGTGCCCGTTTCGCGGGAATCAGTGAGGTTATTTTTTTCGCCGGTACGTTCATGTCGTCCACGCGGTAGTCCTGGTTCAATCGTGTAGTTTGCAACGTATTATAGAGACTCAAAGTTGTTCCATTATTAGATATAAATTAAAACTAGTGAAATGGCTGATGCCTTTGTTCAGAATCTACTTAGGCAATGGAATTTGGAAAAGTATATTCCAGCATTCGAAGGTTAGTTAGGTCGGTTTTTCCGCTAACATAACCTCAAAAAAAATATTGAGTACAAAAGAATCTATCAAGTTAATATGTTATATGTACGGGAAACAGAATCTCTAACTAAAGATTCGCGTGAAAAAAGTGTATTTGAATTTTCCAAATATGTGTAATTTTTCAGAAGAAGAAATCGACGAAGAATCTTTCCGAGTCCTAAGCACATCTTCAGTAGAACGGATTTTGATTAAACTAGGCCCAAGAGATAAATTTCTGGCGAATTGGAGAAAACTATTTCAAACTCCTAACTTTATCTTTGCCAACGTAGAAGAATCGGTAAGTAAAGTTTAATTTCACATAAATAAAGTAAACATCTATTTCTATTTTTAATTTCTGAGAAGAATAGTAATTTTGAGTTGGTTAAGGGAATTTTCGAGAAAGATGATAATTTTAAGTTGGGTCAGCAAATTTTGCGAAGCATTATTATGTATAATTCTGAATTGGACGAAAAAAACACTATCGTTCAGATCCGGAGCACGGAATTGTTCCTAATGAATTATAATTGTGACTCAGGAGTCCGTTTTCCAAAATAATAAAAAATTTGGCTTGTAACGGGGAATTTTCTGAAAGAATTATTATTAGAACAGATAATTTTTGGAAAGAATGAAATTTTATGTTGCAACAGGAAATTTTTCGATGCAATATTATATATAATTCTGGAATAGATGAAAAAAAGTTATAATTCGCATCTGGAGCACGGAATTTCTCCTAAATTGAATTAAAATTGTGATTCGGGAGAGGGGATTTCCCAAAATAATAAAAATTTTTACTTGGAACGGAGAATTGTCTAAACAAATTTTATAAGTCTGACTTCGAAAAGGGAATTTTCCAAAATAATTGAAATTTTTATTTGGAACGGATCTTTTCAAAAAGAATTATCATAGTTTTGACTTTCAACAGGAAATTTTTCGTAAGAATGATAATTTTGAGTCGAAAACCCGGAAATTTTCCGAAGCAATATTATATATAATTCGGATTTGGTTAAAAAAATTACAATTCAGACCTGGAGCACGGAATTTCTCCTAATATGAATTAAAATTGTGACTTGGAAGAGGGAATTTCCCAAAATAATTAAAATTTTGACTTGGATCGGAGAATTTTATGGAAAAATTATTATGATTCTGACTTTGAAAAAAGAGCTTTTAGGTGAATGATTATTTTAAGTTGGAAAAGGAAATTTGCGAGAAAAATGATATTTTTAAATGGGGGCAGGAAATTTTCTGAAGTAATATTATATGTGATTCTGAACTGGATAACAAAAAATTATCAGTCAGATCTGGAGCTCAAAATTTCTTCTAATATGCATTACAATTGTGCCATGGGAAAGGGAATTTCCCAAAATAATTAAAATTTTTACTTGGAACGGGGACTTTTCAAACAAAATTATTATAGTTTTGACTTTGAACAGAACCTTTTTGATAAGAATGGTAATTTTGAGTTGAAATCTAGGAGATTTTCCGAACCAATATTTTATATACCTCTGAAATGAATGAGAAAAATTATAATTCGGATCTTGAGCACAAAAATTTACCTAGTGAATTATACTTTTTACTTGGCGAAGGTAATTTTCCAAAATAATTAATATTTTGTCTTAGAACGGGAAAATTTGGGAGAAAAATGATCATTTTAAATTGAAACAGGAAATCTTCCGGAACAATATTGTATGTAAT
>CAKNXH010045938.1:0-18711 GCA_932178445.1 Andricus quercusramuli
AAACAACTTGTTCGAAGCACACGCAAGATGATGACAATACGACGAAGTCTTCATCCTGGATCTTCCGTACCTCGAATATATCTCCCTCGCGATAAAGGGGGTAGAGGATTGGTAAGCTTAGAGTGTCTTAATCGAAGAACGGTTCTGGCTACAGCCTGCTCAGTTCTAAAAAGCACGGATTCCCTTATGCGACTCGTACATCAACATGAAGTCGCCAATGCTGCGGTGTTTCTATACCATGCAGCAGATAGGGCCGCAGAGGAGCTTGACCTCCCATTTAATTCCAGCGACATTACACATGGCCTAGCATCACTAACACCTCCGGTGCTCAAAAGTCGTATACAGGAAGCAGAACATACGCTTCTACTAAGAGAACATGCTGAGAAACCCCTCCGTGGTAAGTTCTACGGCATCCTACGTAGAGAAGAGCTCTCGATGGGTCTGACCAACATGTTTCTCAAGTCTGCTGGATTGAGATCGGAGACCGAGGGATTTCTTTTTGCCTGTCAAGACGGCGTCATAGACACCTTAGTTTACCGCGAGAGCATACTGAATGTACCTGTACGCGATACCAACTGCCGAGCGTGCAAGCAAGAGCCCAAAACACTTGGACATGTTCTCAGTGGATGCTCTAAATATGCACGCTGCGCGTACATAGAGAGACACAATGCAGCTCTAAAAGTGATATATTACCATCTTAGGCATTTCTATGGTGTTGATCTATTGCCCGTCTTGCCATACGCCCAGGGGGAACTCGAGTCAGTTGTGGAGAATGATCAGTGTAAGATTTACTGGAATTTCTCATTCTCCACCACTCAACGTATCAGTGCTACGAAGCCTGACATTGTCCTCCAAGATCTGAAGAACAAGATCATTTACGTGATAGAATTCTCGGCACCAGCCGATGGTAATATCACGGCAAAGGAGGGAGAAAAACGGGCGAAACATCAAGCACTTCTTTTCGAGCTGAGTAGGCTGTACCAAGGCTACAAGGTCCATCTTATAATTCTCATAATCGGCTGCCTTGGGGGTATGAAAGCTTCATTTATTAGTCAACTCAACAAGATTCCGGCTTGCCAGCGTCACGCTCATTTCATTGCGAACCGGATGCAAAAGGCTGTTCTCCTTGGATCACTCCATCTGGTCCGTCAACACTGTTCCTCTTAAATTCTGAAAAGATTGGTATCTCTATGAAAGTATCCAGAGGTGAAACCTTCATCTCCAACTGTCTTGTCTGCCGCGTAAGGTCATCCGCGGCTAGAGAGCTGACTCCAAGGAACAGTTTTGCCCGATGTTATCACGCGTAAATTTCCCGCTCTTGCTTACCTTCTAGGACAGAAGGAGCAGAAGCGGATGACGTACACGTAGAGGAACACCAAAACCCATAAATAATAATGGAGAGTATTTTAAAAATTTTGAAACGCTTTTCGCTACCTGAGGATCGTCGGGGCGTCCCTGGAGCCACCGCTGGGGGCCACAGCGTGCGAGACGGTGGTGCTGGTGAGCTGCGAGATGGTCAGGCGGATCTCACTAATCAAACAGCTGGCCAGCAAGAACATCTGCGACATACGGTAAGCAGTGAAACATCAACTGCGTCTGCTGAGGATGCTTTGGCTAGCGTTAGCTATTTGCAGCCAACTACTTCAACAGAAATACCGTGGGAGAGCATCAAGTGGGATACCACAATGAATGAGGAATTGATGCGTCTCTATTATGAAAGTGCGAAGCTTGAAACATCACGCAAAAAAGGACAAAATTTCAGAACGAAATTTGCCGCAAAGTATCCTCAAATAGAGAAAGTCGCATTGAGAGATCTTATCGCTAAGGTGAAGGACATCAGGACTAATCTACTCATCTCAGAAGATCGAGCAATGGAGATTAAACAGCAGGTTGATTTGGAGTGGATGAAAAAGCAGTGGCAATTGATGTTCTTCCTCAACCTGGTGATGATCCAGCACCACCACATCCTCCGGAGGTAGATGGCCTAATACAACCAGTGCCAGAAGCCGAAGTTCAACAACCAAGGAAGCGATTAAAATGGACATACCATATGAACAGAGCGCTTTTATTATTCTATATTTTATTCTATTATGCGCTTTTATTTTTTGGCAAAGAAAAGTGGGCAACGTGTAAGGAGAGAACATCATCGTCTCTTCTTACTTAAGTTCTCAGGGCTAGCCACAAGAATGAATGAGCAGAATCCAGCAGATCAAAATCGCTCGATATCTGTAAACAAATTGCTTTCGGCTGTTGAAATAGCTGCCATCGAAATGGAAGTGGAACAGCAGCTTCCTATTGATGAACTTCCATTGGAAGATGTGGAAAACGAAAACTTGATTGCAGCTGAAGACATAGGTGCTAGGGATAATGAATATCAAGTACCGGATGGACGAGAACCACATCCGGATATCATAAACGATGATATCAACAGCGAAGTCCCAGAAAATCTACAGCACCTTGAAAGGAATTTCGGTCCTGCTCTACTAGAGTTCAGACATGTAGAACCAACACAAAGGCATTCACTGCCCAAGATGAACATCACAAATGATCTGCGTGCACTAATGGAACACCTAAACAGCAAGGTTTTACCTATGCATTTGAACGCAACACAAAATGCGTTAGAGGTGCAAACTCTTGTATACTGTGCAGCTGTGGCAACCGTTAGAACGCTGGGCCGCAGAACTAGGCCTATAAATGTAGTCTTCTCCCGAAGACAGGAGCGAGATCCGCCATGGAAGATCAGGTTGGATATGGATGTCTGCAAAGTAAGGTTCAAATTGGGTCGATTGTCTCAATATAAGAAAGGAAATCGAACCAGAAAGCTGATACGCCATGTTATTAAAATCATCCACCCTCGGTACATCGAGACATTGACACCAGCAATATTGGATGAGATTATAGACTCCCAGCGGCAGAGACTTGACGTTCTTACTGCTAGACTGCGTCGGTACAAGAAAAGTAGTGCAAGAAGGCAACAAAATCGAACCTTTCAGACAGACGAAAGAAGGTTCTATCGTGAACTGAGTGTACAGCAAAATAACCAGCAAGACACCGAAGTGCCTCAATTTGAAGAAATGACTAACTATTGGTCAAACGTTTGGGGAAAAACTATCAGAAGCAATTTGGACACTGCGTGGTTCCAACTAGAGAAAGCAAGAGCAAGCAATAACCCTGAAATGGAGCTGACGAACATCACAGCTTTAGATGTTTCAGCGGTTTTGAAAAAAGCATGTAACTGGAAAGCTCCAGGTCCGGACATGGTGCACAATTTCTGGTGTAAGTACCTGACTAGTGTGCATCCTGCGTTGGCACGGTGTTTTCAGAAGATCATCGAACATCCAGATCTGATGCCAGGCTTTATGCTGCAGGGTACTACGTATATGTTGCCTAAAAAACCAGACGCTCATAATCCATCTGAATTTCGACCGATAGCCTGTCTTCCAACAATATATAAATGTCTTACAGCTATCATAGCAGATGAGGTTTATTCTCACTGTGACGAGAATGACATCCTTACAGAAGAGCAAAAAGGATGTTGTGAAAACTCCCGAGGCAGTAAAGATCTAGTCACCATAGACGCTGTTGCCGTGACGCAAGCTCGTAAGCACCAAAGGAACTTGCACATGGCATACATTGACTACAAGCAAGCGTTTCCTTCCGTACCACATGACTATTTGCTTGAAGTCTTAAAGGTATACAAAATTTGTCCACGCATCATTGACTTCCTAAGTCGTGCGATGATGCTTTGGGGTACAAGAATCAAGTATTTTGATCATGGACAACCGAGGATATCTAGATCAATATGCATTAAGACGGGTATATTCCAAGGAGACTCCTTCAGTGCATTATGGTTCTCATCAGCGTTGAACCCACTGAGCAAAACTTTAAATAACATGTCTCATGGGTTCCGAGTAAATGATAATGAGGATGGTCATCAAGTGACCCATCTTCTATACGCTAGTTCGGACGAGAAACTGCAGCAAGTGATTGATGTTACAAAGCAGTTTTCCAATGATATCAACATGGAGTTTGGACTAGATAAATGCCGAACAGTGCATTTAATCAGAGGAGAATTAGGGACCGCAGAGATAGAGAACGAATTCGGGAATGACGTCGAGGCAATGGCTGAGGGCGAGTCATATAAATACCTGGGTATTCTTGAATCTAAGGGTATTCAGCGTACAATAGTTAAGAAAAGCCTAACGACTGCCTTCGAGTGAAAGGGTAGTTCTACCACGACATAGAGGGGGCAGAGGCATTGTAGATGTCAGAAAACTGTGTGAGTCACAAGTTACACAGTTGCGAGATTATTTTAACAGCAAGCGAGATGTTACGCTGTACAACACCATCTGTAAAGCGGATCTTGACTACACGCCCTTGAATTTGTCCTCAGAGGAGGCCTTGAATATCAGGGCAGAAACCATAGAGGAATTAGAAACGCAATGGAGACGGAAAGCCATCCACAGCGAACACCCCAAAACGCTAGATCAATATGAAGTGGATAGTGAGGCATCCAACATTTGGCTGAGAAAGGGACTCCTGTATCCAGAAACGGAAGGATTCGTCATTGCGATTCAGGATAGAGTTGTCAGCACCAGGAATTATCGCAAACACGTGTTACATCAAGACGTGGATGACCGGTGCCGATTATGTGGAGATACCAACGAATCCATCGAGCACATTATTGATGGTTGTCCCGTAATGGCTCAAAGAGAATATACGCACAGACATAATGATGTGTCGGGCATTGTACATCAAAAATTCGCCTTAAACCTAGGACTCTTAACAGAATGGATGCCTTTCTATAGATACATTCCAATGTCAGTTTTAGAAAATGAAGATTACATCTTATATTGGGATGTGACTATCCAGACGGATCATTACATCCGAGCCAATCGACCTGACATCGTGATGCGAGAGAAAAAGGTGGAAGAGTCTAAATCATCGACATTGCTTGTCCGCTCAACCGAAATTTGCAGGCAACCTATACAACCAAGATTCATAAGTATAGCGAGCTAAGGCATGAAGTTAAGGCAATATGGAGGAATGTGAAACATGCATCTATTCATCCTATTGTGATTTCGGCTACAGGCAATTTGCACGCAAGATGCACTGAACATCTTGAACATTTAGGAGTCAGTAGGGTACTGGCGGCAGCTCAAAAGGCGGTTTTATTAAACACCTGTCGCATTGTAAGAAACTTCCTAGACCATCAGGAAGTAAGTGACTAAGAACCTATGGCGTGATACATGGTAGCTCTAAGAAAGCATCCAGAGGCGACTGGTGTCACCTTCAACACTCACGGCCGCTGTGTAAGGATAACAGCGGCAAAGCCAAACTGCAAACTACATCATGCTTCTAATTTTGTACCTACAACATCATCGTAAATGATTTCAAACAACGTATTGAAATAACTTATAACATCCTGATCTCATCAGTCACTTGACTTAGTCCGTGGCTATGACGAAAAACCGGGTTCACCCGAGAAAAAGTTTGATAAAACAGCTTTGGAGCCTCGGTGGCTTAGTTGGTTAGACGCTCGGACTTCACCTCAGAGGTCCGGGGTTCGATCCCTGAGCCGGTACCTCTTGAAATTTTTCTGTGTACCTTTACCGAGGTTCTGGTGGTTCGGAACCCACCTTAAGCTGTAGGTCCCCCCATCATGCACTTGACTGCAACCCAGTCCGTGAACGATGGGGTAAAACCAGGCTTTGCCCAATATGTCAGGGCACACGCTCTTATCAGGTCACTTGATTGCATTATAATAATGCGTCCGTGACTGATAATATATACCGGGGATAACCCCGTGCATAATATTCAAACAAACAAAAAATACAACTCTAACCAAAAATGCCTTGGACATATTGGGCTGTAACCACCTTAAGCCTGAGAGAAAAATGAGTTTCCTCATTTTTTTTTAAACAGCTTCAAGGTTATTTCTTATCTAAGGCATGCCACGTAAATACTTTCACTGTGTGAGGTGGCCTGTGTACGTGTGTCTGCGTGTGGCTGGCATGGAGACCATGTTGCTCAGCTTCTAGAACATTCTCGAGGGATCCTGAAGCTTCTAGAACATTCTACAGCTCATGATAACGTCACAGTAATATTGCGCAATTGTGCCAGCTAAATTCATACAAACAGCTTCAAGGTTATTTCTTATCTGAAGAATGTTGCGTAAATACTTTCAAGGTTATATTTTGCATTGTCCAGGCAATTTCTACTGCGCCATATAGTTATTGCAAGAAGAACAAGGATGATTCATCGCTTCCGGTGAACAGATGAAATTTGATACGCAGAGCTATGCATGGCATCCTGTTTTTTCTATCAATTTGATTTATTGCTTCCTTACAGATATCATATTCAACTAAAAATTCCTGTCTTTATTCAGCGAGCAAATAATCAGTGAGAAGCATTCTTAGGCAGTCTAGAACCTTCTATAGCCCAAACTATACTGCGTTATTTCTTAGAAAACATTTTAGAAAACAAGTTCAAGGTTATTTCAATGACTCATTACATTTTGCGTTGCAAGAATTACATCCCAAACGTGTCGTATATAATGTAGAATCTTCCAGAAATATGTTACATCATATGATGCGATACTTCAAATTATACTAAGAAACATTCTTAGGCAGTCTAGAACCTTCTATAACTCAAATTATACTGCGTAATTTCTTAAAAATAGCATTTTAGTAAACAAGTTCAAGGTTATTTCAATGACTCATTACATTTTGCGTTGCAAAAATTATATCCCCATACGTGTCGTACATATAATGTAGAATCTTCCAGAACTTTGTTGCATCATATGATGCAATATCTGGCAACATTGCGCAAGTCTCCAGAAATTTGGTGGAGGGGGTAAGCGTCTATAAAAGGAGGCCAACTCTTCTTATAATGTAGAACGTTCTAGAACTCAAGGATAAAAAAATGAAGATACAAAAAATTAGAATCAAAAAATATTTCAAGCCAATTGAATAATAATATATGTTAGAAAATGTCTAAAGCATTTCTTAGAGTAGGTCATATATTAGGGGATCTAACAGAAGATTAGTGCATATATAATCATTGAATCTAACGTTATCAGTCCCTACTTACCTTAACTACATCATTATCATACCCACTCCTCCTCTGTCCTCCTCCTCAATTCCGTCCCTTCTTCCACGCTTTAATAGTTTATTCAATTAAGGATAATTTTAAGATTCAACAGGAGAAACGTGATTACAGCTATGAGAAAAGCAACGTACTCGATAGTGGTGCACTCTATCATAATCGTTATGAACCCAAGAACCCTTGTTAATGAAACTAAGTTTTCGTTTACTAAGTTGGCATAGATGAATCAACAGTATGTTCATGATTCTGTTAACCTGAAATCCTTATCTGTTTAACTGAATTTATTCAACCACAATTAAATGTTGGTTCTAAGAAAATAATAATTCACATTTGTTATATAAAAGCAGATTTTAATATTAATGATTTTTACATAAAAGTCAAATATTATACGAGGATGGCGATTTATCAAGCTCAACGCAGAGGGCAGCACCGAGAGTGGCGATACATCTAGTATGCAGGAACAAGGCATTTCCTTCAGTTTCCTTAATTTTTTTGTTATTTGGAAGGCGATGTGCTCCTTTATTTTACATTCAAATGCCACATACATATACACACACACACATTTTTCAAGAAGAAAGTGTAAGAAGCTCAACACAGCTCTTAAACTATCTGACAGGCGATTCAGATATAATCATTGAGTCTAATATTTTCAGTACCTACTTGACTTAATTGTCATATTTATCGTATCCTCCTCCTCATCCTCCTCTCTCTCTATTCTTTATCGTATCCACATCATCTTCATGCTTCTCATCCTCTATTCTTCCACATACATTTTAATAGTTTATTTAACTTTAATCAGGATAACTCAAGATTCAACAGTGGAAACGTGATTACAACTACAAGAAAAAACAGCGTATCCGATGGTGGGGCACTCTATGATAATCTTTGCTAACCCCAGGTTTCCGTTTTAGTAAAACAAAGTTTTGTCTACTAAGTTGGAACAGTTGAATCAACTGTATATCCATTATTCTGTTAACCAGAAATCCTTGTCACTTTAAATGGATTTATTTAACTACAATTTAAAAAAATATATTGGTTCGAAGAAACACAATATTTGCAGCTCTTATATATAATATCAGATTTTAATATACGTAATCAATACTTCATTCAGCATTTTTAGTATTATTTAATTAAATTTCTATATCACTAAATGTTGATTTAAGAGTTCTAGAAAGTAGATGTTCATATTATCACTAGATCATTGAATTATTTTTTTAATCTTTGATTCACAGTATTCTTGCATTAGATTTTAATATTACTGAATTTATTTCATCATTCCCGGTACTTTATTTCAATGTTTGAAGTAAGTAAATTGAATCTTTTCAGCAGATTGCTCTATTATGCGAAAGATGATTTCAACGTTTCTTACAGTTTACTATAATATTATTAAAAATTATTATGAGGCTACCAGGTATTAATTTTTAATAGTTTATTTGGCATCCGAGCCATATGGATATAAGATTGTAAATCTCTCACTGTGATACGCCGGATGTAATAAGATCTCTTAAGAATCTGTTGGTATTTTTCAAGATTCATGCAAAAATTTGTATATGGTTTGATTCATTTGCAGATGCATGCTGTGAGATTTATGATTGTTTTTGAGTCACTCAATCGCAAAGCTTTCTGAAATCTTGCAAAGGTTACGAAATTATTTTTTTAGAATTAAAATTTTTTTAATGCATGGCTCTCTCTCTCTCTCTCTCTCTCTCTCTCTCTCTCTCTCTAGCCTACATACACACAAACATGATTCATACCTTGCTGTCACTTTATTACGAGATGATTTTTTAGAATATAAAAATTAATGTAGTCTATAGCTTATGAGTCAATTACATCACATGGTTCTCGTTTGCACATGATTCACTCATATTATTATCTATCCTTTTCTTCATCATAAGAAGGTTTTTCGTGGACTTTCTTCAAACTGCTTTTTCTTTATTTGAATCATAGACGTTTATGCTGAAACCAACTAGATGATGACATAAATGTTAGCTTCTTGAAAAAGAAAAACTTCGTTTTTTCTGTTGTAATGTAATCAACATTCACATTATTACAGACATAACAGCTCTCGTTCCAGCACTCATTTGGATTCTTCTTTGCCTTGGTTGGATTCATAATTTTCTATGGTGTATTCACCTTTTTTTTTTTTTTTTTCTTTTACTTGTGATATAATACGAGTAAAATATTTGTTTAAAATGAGTTCCTTCTCCTTTTTCTTTCGTGGGAAGCAATATATGCATTTGTATTCATAAATCAGAATTCTCCACTATACATATACGTATTACCATCTCTGCTATTAAACTTCCTTTGATGTCCGCAATATTTTCAAATATGAAAAAACTGCTTTTCAAACTGCTCTCACTTTCTGAATTTGTATCCAAAATGGCTGGCTAACGAACTCGACCTTTAGTTTAGGAGACTAAAAGAGTATACCAAAGGACAATCGAATCGATCAATTCTTTCGAAAGTTATCATGCTAACAAACTAAAAATCTACAGCCAGACAGACAGACGGACAGACAGACAGACACATTCGTAAAAACCTGTTTTTTGGGTTCAGGGGGTCTCAAAACGTGGACATTTGACAAAAACCGGCGGGGTCAAATTTTACACAAATCTAATACCTTCTCTGGATGAGAATGTAAAAATACATATTTTCAACTACCATGAGCATAAATGATGATCATTTTATTGTTTTAATCGTTAGAAATAGTATTGAGAACATTAAAACAATGAAATATTGTGAAAAAACACACACGAGATGGAAAAGAAATGAAATAAGCAAAGTTTTGATGAGAATGCGCCTACTTATCGGGCTGATTTTTTCACTGTTAATGACTTTTTTTACGAATGAAGCAAAAACTACACATCCTATCAAAAAGTGACCCATGACAAATTTGTAGATACTTTTTTTACGCACAAATTTTGTTGCATCGTCATTTGTCGTATCTTGCATAGTTTGGCCGTAAAATTGAATTTTTAATTATTTTTTGTGCAATAAAAATATGAATTTTCGATTTTTCGAAAAAATTCAAAAAGTCGTCATGATAATCTTGTAGGGCGTTGCAAAAAAAAAACACTTTTCTTGTCGTGACTTTTTTTCTTATCGTGCGTTGTTTGGCTGAAAATGTTAATTTTCGTTTCTTTTTTTGGATTTTGAAAATGCCGTAACTCTGAAAATTTTGATTTTATCAAAAAATGTCATGGAAATAAATTCTGTGAATTTCCAAGTACTATGGACAGATTCACATATAATTTTCAAATTTTGAAAAAAATGATCGCAAAAATTTTCAAAGTGCTCTCACTTTCTGATATTTTATTCAAAATGGCTGGCTAACGAACTCGACCTTTCGTTTAGAAGACTAAAAGAGTATACCAAAGGACAATCGAACCGATCAATTCTTTCGAAAGATATCGTGCTAACAAACTAAAAATCTACAGACAGACAGACACATTCGTAAAAACCTGTTTTTTGGGTTCAGGGGGTCTCAAAACGTGGACACTCGACACACAAGGGGGGGGGGGGGGATATTTAAATTGATAAATGAATGATGACGTAATATCCGCTGTTACATTTCAGAGGATGTGATAGTTGCAATGGAATGTTGTTTTTCAAATTTAAGAATCATTTTTCTAAGAAGCGAGTTTGATTTTTCAATAACAAATTCCTTAGCGGCTCACCCTTTGATATTTGTCAACAAACGAATTGTTAACGTTATATATTTTTCATAGGATTGGGCAACAAACGTAAGTGTAACGTTGCTCAGTCTTCAATAAATACATTCCAGAAGTATAATGTGTCATTCATATGACGTCATCTCTTTGATATTTTTTTAATAACAAACCCCTTGGCAGTATTGCCTTTAATGTTGCCGACAAACGAATGGTTTAAACATTTTATAAATACATCATAAGTATGGGAGCCTGTCTTTGATTTTAAATAACACGTTTGATGTAAACAGTTCTTGAAATTCCAATCTCAGGTTTCTATAGTTGGATGTAAAGAAGCGTGGAACAGCGGCACGAGTGTAGCGTATGAGTATTGTAATCTGGCGTCGCGGTGTCTAGCCTGAACTCCAGATAAGAAACTGTCAACTATAGTCATCGACCGATCTTAGACTCCAGCTATAGTCTATACATTCATACTTATGGTTCTATGTATAATATACAATATATATGTATATATAACTCGGATTTTTAAATGAGTTCCCCAGTTGATATCAAACCTCCAAGCGAGTCGGCAGACAAATTGAAAGCAATATAATAATATACAGTTCAACGTGAGTTTAGTGTACAATTAGCTACTATTCAGTGTGTAGCATACAGTGGAAAAATTAACTGGAATATTTAGTGCAATCTATCTAGTATTTGGTGTTCGACTTTTCAACCTTGACAATTATTCAGTGAGCATATTTTTAAAAATATTTTGAAAATGAATTCAGAGCAGTGTAAGAGACTTATTAAAATGATGGATGAAGCTTATGAAATTTTGGAAGGAAATGCAACATTTGAAGAAATTGATTTTTGGATCCGAGGTGGAATCCAAAACATAAGGCTGTTGAATAAACTCCTAAGAAGAGGAAAAGACATTTCTTTGGGTCAAAAAAATAAAATTCAATCTCTAGTTGGGATTTTAAAAGCCAGAAATCGAAAATTCAAGAAGTTACGAAGAAGAGGAGCAGGGGTCAATGAAGCTGTGGACAAACAAAATATCAAGTGGGAAGACATGGAGACTGCCTTCAAGAGTCGCATTAGAACAGGTTTAATAATAAATTTAACACATAAGGATTTAAATAGCTTTTTAAATGATGCAAAGAAAATGATTATTGCAAGAATTAAAAAATGCTCTTAAAATTATGGGGGGTTCAAAAGTCAACGTTATTTTAGCTGCTAAATTCAGT
Organism: Andricus quercusramuli; assembly: GCA_932178445.1. Taxonomy (NCBI): domain Eukaryota; kingdom Metazoa; phylum Arthropoda; class Insecta; order Hymenoptera; family Cynipidae; genus Andricus; species Andricus quercusramuli. The sequence goes on from CAKNXH010045938.1 coordinate 12,005, forward strand.
GCATTAGAAGAAGGTAGGGAAATAGAAGAAATAAAATTTTTTAACACCGAAAATGAAACTATTCTTGAGTTGACAGATATTGGTGAATGGGTTGAGATTAAAGTAAGAGAGAAAATATTATTTGAAGTTGAAGAGTTTCAACAAACAAAGTCTAATTGGAAATTAAAAGAAATTATAAATTTAAATGTGAATTTCAATAAATATACACCACTTTCAGTTGCTGGTTTGTCAACTTACATACGATTACCAAAATTTGTAAGAGATAAAAGAGCAGTTATAAATGTAGAGAATACTGATGCTTTTTGTTTTCTCTGGTCGGTTATGGCAGCTCTGTACCCTGGTAAAAGAGATTCTAACCGTACTAGTTCTTATCCTCATTTCGATACTGAACTCAAATATGATGGAATACAATTTCCTATTAGTTTACATGATATACCGAAATTTGAGAAATTAAATAATTTAAGTATAAATGTTTATAGTATAGAGTCTCATGAAAATAGTATGAAAGAAGAAATTGTTCCGCTGTATTTAAGTCAACTTAAATCAGACAAACCTACAATTCATCTCCTTATGATTAAAATACAGACATTGATTTAACTGAGGGAGATGATGATATTTTGGAAAATAATCGAATTTATCACTTCGCATGGATTAAAAATCTATCACGATTGATAAAATCACAATGTATAAAGGCTCATTGTCGCACTTGGTTCTGTGATCGATGTTTATGTCATTTTAAATTTGAAAAATCTTTGAATAATCATAAAGTTGACTGCGAAAATATGAATAAATGCAGGGTAATTCTACCAACTGAAAAGAATAACATATTGAAATCTAAAAACTATAGATTTAAGGAAAAAGCCCCTGTGGCAATTTATGCTGATATAGAATGTTTATTAGAAAAAAATTCAGATGTACAATCAACCAATTACCAAAAACATGTCCCAACAAGTGTAGCTTTTTATAAATATTGCAATGTTGATGATTCTCTTTCTGAACTTAAAGTTTATAGAGGAGAAGACTGTATACATTGGTTCATGAGAGAATTAAAACGTGTGTCTGAGGAAGTATATTTGCTTCTAAAAAATATTATCCCAATGGAGCCTTTAACATTGCAGCAAGAGCATGAATTTAAAACGGCAAAAAAAAATGTCACATTTGTGAAAAGCTTTTTGCGAATGATGACATAAAACATCGCGATCATGACCATTTTACAGGTAAATATCGCGGTCCAAGTCATGAAGCTTGTAATATTAACTATAAAGACTCGCATGTGATTCCTGTAGTTTTTCATAACTTATCAGGATATGATGCCCATTTTTTAATAAAAGACTTAGCTACAAGTTTTGAAGGTAGCGTTAAATTATTACCTATAAACAAAGAGAAATATATATCTTTTACAAAACAAGTAGAAGGCACAAATGTAAAGCTTCGATTTATTGACTCTTTTAGATTTATGCCTAGTAGTCTTGAAAAATTGGCATCATATTTAAATAATGATGAGAAGAAAATTACGAGACAATATTGCGCAAATGATGATGAATTTAATTTATTAACAAGGAAAGGTGTTTTTCCTTATGATTATATTGATAGTTGGGCAAAACTGCAGGAAAAACAATTGCCAATAAAAGAGGCTTTTTATTCAAAATTAAACGATTCAAATATTTCAGACCAAGATTATCAACATGCTTGTAAAGTATGGAAAACTTTTAATTTAAAAACTATGGGTGAATACTCTGATCTTTATTTAAAAACTGATGTTTTACTTTTGGCCGATATTTTTCAAAATTTTAGAAAAACATGTTTTTCAACGTACACTTTAGATCCATTACACTATTACACAGCACCGGGACTAGCTTTTGATGCAATGTTAAAACATACAGGAATTGAACTCGATTTATTCACAGATGTTGAAATGTTGTTATTTATTGAAAAAGGTATCCGAGGTGGGTTTTCCCAATGCTCAAATAGATACGCAAAGGCAAATAATAGATTTATGGGATTAAATTTCAATCCAAATGACCCAGAGTCTTACATAATGCACTTTGATATTAATAACCAATATGGTGCGGCTATGAGCGAATATTTACCATACAAAGATTTTAAATGGTTTGAAAATTTTGATAATGATCCAAACTTTTTCAATATTTCTGACGATTCACCTGAAGGCTACATCTTAGAGGTAGATTTAGAATATCCAGAAGAGCTTCATGATGTACATAAAGACTTACCTTTATGCCCAGAACATTTCATACCTCCTATCTCAAAATGCACAATTCCAAAATTAGTACCAAATTTGCTACCAAACAAAAAATATATAGTTCATTATAGAAATTTGAAAAAATATTTATCCTTGGGAATGAAGCTAACTAAAGTCCATAGAGTATTACAATTTAAACAGAAACCATGGTTAAAAGATTACATTGATCTAAATACAGACTGTAGGAAAAAATCAGTAAATGAGTTTGAGAAAAACTTTTATAAATTAATGAATAATTCAGTTTTTGGTAAAACTATGGAGAATGTTAGAAAGCATAAAGATGTAAGGCTTGTAACCAAATGGGAGGGGCGGTATGGTGCGAAAAATTTAATCGCAAGACCAAATTTTCATAGCCTCACCATATTTGGTGAAGACATGGTAATCGTTGAAATGAATAAAACAAAAATTAATTTCAATAAACCAATTTTTACCGGATTTACAGTTCTTGACATATCAAAAATAATAATTTATGATTTTCATTATAATTATATTCAAAACACATTTGGTAACAATGCAAAATTACTGTATACAGACACAGACAGCCTAATATATCAATTCACAGTTCCCAACGTCTACGATTATATTAAAAAAGATTCGCACAAATTCGATACATCAGACTATTCACCAAATAATGTCTACGGTATACGTCTTCTAAACAAAAAAGTATTGGGTTTGATGAAGGATGAAAATAATGGAAAAATAATTACTGAATTTATTGGTTTGCGATCCAAATTATATGCCTATAAAGTTTTAGGTGACGATGGGGGGAAAAAAGCAAAAGGGGTTAAAAAGTCAACTTTAAGAACAATAACATTCGATGATTATAAGCAGACTCTAGTTTCTTGCCAAAACCTGGTTCGGACGCAACATTTAATCCGAAGTCGAAAGCATGAGGTACACTCAATTAAACAAGATAAGATTGCTCTCAGCTGGCATGATGATAAGCGAGTGCTGATTCCTGGTTCGACAGATACTCTCCCATGGGGGTATAAAAATAGAGCGCCTGAGCTCATGGATGTCGACAATGATGATAATAATGTACTGTTATTTTAAAATATATTTTTTATGCAAATGAATGAATGAATGCAGTTTGTAAACATGAGTGAATACTGTTATAAGGTATGAATGAATAATATGAACTCTTTACTGAACTATGAACTATTGTATTTATTACTGTAAAAAAAAAAAAATTTATATCAATTATGAAGAGAAAAAGTTCTATGTTTCAATAAATGGAAAGTTAAATATATTTATTGTGTTATTTAATAACCTAAAAAACATTGAGATATATAAAATTATGAGTTATAAATAAAAAACAGCTTTTTATATTCAAATGTATGTAATTTTATTCATTTATGAGAAAAATACATTTTTTAAACTTACATACTAACTTAAAACTAAGAAAGGTTGAAAAACACTTATTTCTTATACCTGATTCTTAATTATCTCGAGATAACCAATTTTTCAATAAAGTAACATTTTGAAGTGCACAGTAAAATTTGTTTGTGCTTGAATGATGTGGGCATACATTAGTAGATGACTCAGCGCATAAGATTTTCAATGAAGGACATTCCATATCATACATGTCAATAATTTGCGTTGATTTCTGAGTAACAAACTTTTTAAACAAATTTTTCTTTTCCAAGCCTTTCACATAAATTTTACTAGCATCTTTAAAAATTGTTTCCAAGATTTCTTTCACAAACGTATAAGGTACATCGCCAGTATTCCACGGTAGGCCATGAAAATTATATTCCAACCATCGATTCATACATCTATACTTTGATGGGATGCAGCTTTATTCGCAAGGAGGTTGAAACAAAACAGAAAAAGGTACAGCATCATCATTGATTAAAACTATAGCTAATTCTTTCAATACAAATTCATTAACTGGACACCTAAAAGCCTGCACATCCACCACGTATTCCATCTCGTAAGCAACTAAACTGATTCAATCTGCTTACAATATTTTTATATCAACTTTTTCACCGAACCACTTATTGGTTTATATTCAATTACACGATCATGTAAGATGAGGCAATATGCTGATGTTTGGGTGGGAAAATTTTCACTACTTTCGAATTCCAAACGAACGTCAACAGGTCCATATTTCAATGATTCATTTTGTTTCGAACAATCAATAACAACTAGAGGCGCATACTCTATAAATTCTCCTTTCGACAACAATGGTTGTGGATTTTTACCATAGTAATTAGCTTGAAAGTTTGTATACATTTCATAAAGTAGAGCATACTGATTTTTGCTAATATTGAGATTTAAATTACCATAAGGATAACTCTGATTATTCAAAAATAGTTTCACATTAGTTAGGTTGCAATGATCAAACTCACTAGAGTTTTTATTAGTATTATTTTTTCTGGTTGTTTGAAAACCTAATACAACAAATCTCGGTTTCTCCAATTGCGTTGATGTTTTTACAGTCCAAACATGGTTTGAAGTCGTTGGAAGTAGAGGATATTCGTACAATTCCCAAGTACGAAAACTTATTGAAATAGATGGATCGTTCTCAATATATTTTAGCAGCTGAAATTTTCGCGAATCTGACAATCTAACGCTTGGTAAAAACCATTCTATCTTATTAATTTTAATTTTATACAGATCATTGGGAGCTTTTTGCAAGATGGAATTTGCATCACTTTTTGATCTTGTCAAAATAAGTTCATGTTTAGCATTAACAATGATTTTGTGATAATCTTCAGCAAAACCAAATATCATGCTAAGAGGTATGGATATATCAAAATAACCAATAGCATTAGTTAATGATTTTGCATCATTATTTATTTCAAGCCAACCAGTATTCTCTGCGTAATGTGATTGTCCAGGATTTAAAGATATATAATTTTTCATAAGGCTAGTGAGACCAACATTTTTATTTCTATCAATTTCAATAGCATTGATTTCATATCTTGCTTCTTCAAACAAATGACAGATGGCGTTACAAACTAGAACTGTATTGTCCACTGGAGTTCCATCAGTCTTTACCAATCTTCCCTGCACGTGAAGTGAGCTCTTGCTAGGTAGAAGACAATGATCTTGATTTTGTACAGAAATTCGAATTTCATCACTGTTATTGAAGGTGGATGAGGCATATGGCTGATGTGCATGAACTTCACAATGAGCTCGTTGTCGACTGGTGCGCTTGCGACATGGTAATAAAGTATTATAGCTGAAGCCAACCTTTTTATTGAAAACAATACCCATTATCGTAAAGACTTGATGTGTAGTCTGATTGTTATAATTTCTCCACGAAAATTAACCAAATGTCCGTCTTGATCAACTATACGGAGCGTTATATGATCTATTGTCTGCACGGCGACTGGTAAGTAAATGACATGAGACGGTACTTCCACTATCTTATATCCAGGTGGCACCACAGGAAAAAATTCATGAATAGTATGTACTTTCTGACTATTAATGTATGCACCGGTCGTTATGCTACACTCAATTCTCAACGAATTCACTTTTATGATTGATACTGGTTGATCAGATTCATAAACCTGTTTAGCTTCTAGTCTGCGTGGGGAAAAACCCAGCAAATGACCGATAGAATCTTCAGGTTCAAAATTTATGTCGTGACTGCAATAAATTTCACTTTTTAAAGTATTATTGTTTGGTTTAATATGAATTTCAATACCCTTTTGTACTAAAACATTCTGTAGATAGCGCTTTATGTCACTTATTTCATAACTTCCTGTAGGTATTTCAATTATTTTATCATCCACATAAAATTTATTTTGACCAATGTCTACATTAGGTATCGAATTGAAGGTTTGAAATTCAACAAGACCAAGAGCGTAATTCTTATATGGAGATAATTCAATTGGAGGAAAATACTGACTTTCTAGGATGGAAGTAGATCCCGATAATGTTAGTGTCAATGAATCATCCATGATGACGGCTGGCATTTGACTGACTTGAAATCATTAGTCTCTGCATTTATATAGATTATAGATGCTTTTAGAGTTTAACTGATTACATAAAAATTTCAGGCATAAATGCCCACACACAAATGTATCATAATTTTGATACCTTTCATGATTATATTTTACGCTACCAACACCTAGATACTTAAACAGCTCCAAAGGTGGCCGGAGATTACCAAAGCTATCAAAATAAATTATTTTATTGTTAACCTTTTTATATGCAACCCAATGAGTCCCTAAATTGTTTTTATCATCAAGGTTAACAATAGCACTCTCATATTTACGTGGCCCACCCTCTGGTAATCCATTTCGCATAAAAACACCTCGAAAATTTGTAATTTTTAAAGATTTAGCGAATTTAAGTAAATCTGCATCGGTTAGTGCTCGATGAGGTAGCGTCACTTTGAGTTTTTTGACTTGCACTGAAGTCCTGCTCCTTGAGTATATGGTTTTAGGTAAAATCCCAATCCTTCTTTATATGGTTTCAAATAAAGACCTTTCCC
>CAKNXH010045939.1:0-11245 GCA_932178445.1 Andricus quercusramuli
TTAGTTATTTAATTTTCGTTTATACATATACATTTTGGGTCTAACCTCTAATGTAATTTCTTTTTCGTAAGGGTTCAGCTGATAAATATCTGTTTCTTTATAAAAGATATCTTCACATATTATTTCACTTTTCTGGAACTTATTTATCGTTTAATTATGTCCCTTTCCAACATTTTTGCAAAAGTATTCATAATTATAATTCCGAAACGATATATATTTTGAGGTTAAGCTGCCATTGCACGTTGCGTATCCAAACATCACTTTGTTACAAGCATGTGATTACAATGGCGGGATAATGTTACCTGCTTCGCTTGTAATTTTTTACTACTTTGAGTGGGAAATATATTGTCACTGGGTGACCAGCAGGGAAGTCACCAGTGACTGTTTTTCTGAATCTTGTTACAATTATGTGACTATTCGGACTAGTAACTGTGTTAGCTGGGTAATTAACTAATTATCAATTGATTCTATTAAAACTTACATTTTCTGACATTAGTTTAGAAGGTTATTAATGAATTTTCAGAACTGACAGTTCAAATTACAAAAAATTAGGTAAAGTAAAAATTATTTGAATGTTTTAATAAAAATTATAGTTCAATTCTCCTTATTTTGTAAACGGATTCAATAATACTGATAGGACGTTAAAACTAGCCCTAAACATTTTATAACTAAATTCAAAAGTGAAACAAACCGCCATTGAGTAAGATTAATTCTTACGATAAATAGTTTCCCACTCTTTTCATTATTTTAAAACAAAAAGTATATATATTGCGGATTCACTCAAGGGAGAGATGATTGCGTAATTATGTGATGATTTTAAGGTATTTTAATAGATCTTTCTTACAAGATCCATTTGAGATCAATACACACAATTTATCACTAGTTTTGAGCTTTCATCGCACAACGAGGTCCTTATCGTCAAATAAGGTGCAGGGTCGTTACGAGAAATCACAATGTTGATTTTAATTAAATTTTTATGTCTGAATTTTTAGATTCTCCTCCATTTTCCTTATTTTGCTTTGTTTATAAATCCCAAGCTCTAGTCGCACAACGAGGTCCTCATTATTATATAAGGTGCAGGATCGTTACGAGAAGTCCTATTCTAATTTCTTTCATTTAATTCTGCTCGCACAACGAGGTCCTTATTATTTAATAAGGTTCAGGGTCGTTACGAGAGATTCAATTTTATTTATGTACAAAATCACTCGCACAAGGAGGTCCTAATGTTTAAATTAGGTTCAGGATCGTTACGAGAGATTCAATTTTATTTATGTTCAAACTCACTCGCACAACGAGGTCCTAATGTTTGAATTAGGTTCAGGGTCGTTACGAGGAGCCACATAATTTAAGTTCTATTTAAATTGAAATAAATTCCCAATCAAAAATCAAAATGCAAGCATGCACAACAAGGTCCTTATAAACATATAAGGTTCAGAGTCGTTACAATCATTACATATAATTAAAATTCTTTATAAATCCCCAAAAACTCACATTTATTATTCCAATTCAAAAGCAATGAATTAGAATAATTTATAAAGTACAAGAAGGAAAATCTCAGATACTTAACTTCCTTTGAATCAAGTGCAAATTCTTCAGTTTTCTGTCTCCAATTGAAGGGACGAATCGAAGAACGGGATGTGTGCTCGAGCGCCCCTGAACGTTATGCAATTTCCCGACAATTCGCGCTCGTCCCGTTCGCCCGTGTTTACATTAAAAAAAAAGATACAAATCGTTGATTCTCAGAGAACTTCCAGTGAGGAAGTTCTTCCGTAGGGATTAACGAATAAACCTGCGCAAGCAGCATATTATTTCGTTTTGTATATCACAAGATATCTTTGAGGTAAGTGTGTAAAATTTTCAACATTTCTCATACACAACCTATATGCAGTAACGGCAATTGTTTCCTCAGCGCGCATCATTTCGTTTTACTAAGCTCGTGATATCTTGTGATATACAAAACGTAATAACATGCTGCTTGCGCAGATTTATTCGTTAATCCCTACGGAACAACTTTCTCACTGGAAGTTCTCTGAGAATCAATGATTTGTACCTTTTTTTTAATGTAAACACGGGTGAACAGGACAAGCGGGATTTTCGGGAGATTGCACAAAGTTCAGGGCGATCCGAGCGCACGTCCCATTCTTCGATCCGTCCCTTCAATTACAGGTAGGCAAAGCTAAGTGAAGCTTCTTCCTCGAAGAGGGTCGAGTTAGAAGTTCTTTGGTACCGATACCGGGATCGATATTTATAAGGTGCATTGGTCCCACGCTACCCCTACTTATCAGCTGATGGCGCGCGCAATCGATCGTATGATCGGATGATTTCTTGAATCCTCCCCTTGCTACACCTGCTTATCCACTTATGAGTCAGAGGCGTACCAATAAAAATATTCGCCCGTGACTTTATAATTTCATTGTAATGATGAACATAGAATGGACCGTCTCACTCTACTAAGTGACATAGATCGATTATTTATTTTTAAGTTTTGTAATTGAATATTGGCTATAATCTGTACAATAGAAGTTTATTTATATTTGAAATATCCGTATACCAGTTACGTAATATAGTTTAAAGCTTTTTATGTTGTGAACAGATTGATTAATTATTATCTGATTAATTTTCTTCACATTATTAAATTATATAAATATTAAATTTTCATTTGTTTGAATTGAGTAAATAAATTGATTATTTACTTCAAGGCTATGTAATTGAATATTAGCTATAATTTTTATGATAAAAGATTAATTATGTTCAAAAAGCTCTATTCCAATTGTATAGTTTTTGTAAATTTTTGTGTTGTTGTTAAATACGTAACTGAATTATGCTTTCCATATTATATGTACATATATTTTACTTTTCTATGGAATTAGTTTAAAAGATTATTATTAATTCAAATTTTCAGTAAAATATAAAGTAAAAATGATTCCAATGTTTTTATTAAACGAACTATTTACTGTATATTTATAAAAACCACTTTGATGTTGGAATGATCTAACAAGTACCGAATGACGTCGACATTAAACTTGTAGGAGTTTTTAAGAAAATCTTTTCGTCTCTCCGTAGCTTAGTGGTTTAGAGCATTTGGACCGGGAATCTGAAAGACCTGGTGTTTGACTCCCAGCAGAGCTAGAGAGATTTTTTTCGAAACTCATAAAATCAATAATCAATATTAAAAAAATATTGATTTAGACCAAGTAGACAAAAAACACCAACATCAGAATAATTAATATTTCGCTGGTCAAAAGCCATAAAATCCATTAATAAAAATCACTCTCATGTTGGAATGATTTAACAAGTATCGAATAACGTCGGCATTCAACTTGTAGGAGTTTTGAAGAAAATCTTTCCGTCTCCCCATAGCTTAGTGGTTTAGAGCATTCGGACCAGAAATCTGATAGACCTGGTGTTCGAATCCCAGCGGAGCTAGAGATATTTTTTTGAAAACTCATAAAATCAATAATCAATATTAACAAAATATTCATTTTAGACCAAGTAGTCAAAAAACTTTAAAATCATAATAATTAATATTTCGCTGGTCAAAAACCACAACATGATCTAGCAAGTATCGAATGACGTCGACATTCAAATTGTAAGAGTTTTGAAGAAAATGTTTTCGTCTATTCGTAGCTTAGTAGTTTAGAGCATTCGGACTGAAAATCTGAAAGACGTGGTGTTCGAATCCCAGCGGAGCTAGAGAGATTCTTTTCGAAACACATAAAATCAATAATCAATATTCAAAAAATATTGATTTAGACCAAGTAGACAAAAAACACTAACATTAGAATAATTAATATTTCGCTGGTCAATAGCCATAAAATCCATTAATAAAAATCACTCTCATGTTGGAATGATTTAACAAGTATCAAATGACGTCGACATTCAAATTGTAAGAGTTTTGAAGAAAATCTTTTCGTCCATCCGTAGCTTAGTAGTTTAGAGCATTCGGACTGAAAATCTGAAAGACCTGGTGTTCGAATCCCAGCGGAGCTAGAGAGATTCTTTCGGAAACTCATACAATCAATAATCAATATTAAAAAAATATCGATTTTAGACCAAGTAGACAAAAAACATTAACATTAGAACAAATATGTACATATATTTCAATTTTTTCTGTAATTAGTTTTGAAGGTCATTAGTAAATTAAATGAATAGAAATGCAATTTCAAACGGAAAAATGTGTATAATACAAACATTATTTGAATTTTGTAAAACACATAATTGTTTAACGCTTTTTATGTTGTGAAGTGTTTTTTTTTTCAAACTTTTTCTCGGGTGAAACCGCTTTTTCGCCATAGCCACGGACTAAGTCAAGTGACTGATGAGATAAGGATGTTATGAGTTATTCCAATACGTTGTTTGAAATCATTTACGATGATGTTGTAGGTACAAAATTAGAAGCATGGTGTAGTTTGCAGTTTGGCTTTGCCGCTGTTATCCATACACAGCGGCCGGGAGTGTTCGAGGTGACACCAGTCGCCTCTGAATGCTTTCTCAGAGTTATTATGTATCACGCCATAGGTTCTTAGTCACTTGCTTCCTGATGGTCTAGGAAGTTCCTTGCAATGCGACAGGTATTTAATAAAACCGCCCTTTGAGCTGCCGCCAGTACCCTACTGACTCCTAAATGTTCAAGATGTTCAGTGCATCTTGCGTGCACATTGCCTGTAGCCGAAATCACAATGGAATGAATAGATGCATGTTTCACATTCCTCCGTATTGCCTTAACTTCATGCCTTAGCTCGTTATACTTATGAATCTTGTTTGTATAGGTTGCCTGCAAATTTCGGTTAAGTGGACAAGCAATGTCGATGATGTAGACTCTTCCACATTTTTTCTCTCGCATCACGATGTCAGGTCGATTGGCTCGGATGTGATGATCCGTCTGGATAGTCACATCCCAATATAAGATGTAATCTTCATTTTCTAAAACGGACATTGGAATGTATCTATAGAAAGGCATCCATTCTGTTAAGAGTCCTAGTTTTAAGGCAAGTTGTTGATGTACAATGCCCGCCACATGATTATGTCTGTGCGTATATTCTCTTTGAGCCATTACGCGACAACCATCAATAATGTGCTCGATGGATTCGGTGGTATCTCCACATAATCGGCACCGGTCAACCACGTCTTGACGTAGCACGTGTTTGCGATAATTCCTGGTGCTGACTACTCTATTCTGAATCGCAATGACGAATCCTTCCGTTTCTGGATACAGGAGTCCCTTTCTCAGCCAAATATTGGATGCCTCACTATCCACTTCATATTGATCTAGCGTTTTGGGGTGTTCGCGGTGGATGGCTTTCTGTCTCCATTGCGTTTCTAATTCCTCTATGGTTTCTGCCCTGATATTTAAGGACTCCTCTGAGGACAAATTCAAGGGCGTGTAGTCAAGATCCGCTTTACAGATGGTGTTGTGAAGCGTAACATCTCGCTTGCTGTTAAAATAGTCTCGCAACTGTGTAACTTGTGACTCACACAGTTTTCTGACATCTACAATGCCTCTGCCCCCTCTATGTCGTTGTAGAACTACCCTTTCACTCGCCAAATTATGGTGGTGCATTCGGTGTTTCGTCATTTCTACGCGGAGGATTCTGTTCAATCGTTCTAGGTCAGTGTTCGACTATTTGGTGAGCCCAAAGTAGTACGTGAGAACAGGGATGGCGTAGGTGTTGATTGCCCTGATCTTGTTTGCCGAGTTAAGAGAACTCTTCAGAACCAATCTGAGTCTTGTAGTGAAGGCAGTCGTTAGGCTTTTCTCAACTATCGTATGCTGAATACCCTTAGATTCAAGAATACAAGGGTATTTATATGACTCGCCCTCAGCCATTGCCTCGATGTCATTCCCGAAATCGTTCTCTATCTCTGCGGTCCCTAATTCTACTCTGGTTGAATGCACTGTTCGGCATTTATCTAGTCCAAACTCCATGTTGATATCATTGGAAAACTGCTTTGTAACATCCATCACTTGCTGCATTTTCTCGTCCGAACTAGCGTATAGCTTCAGGTCATCCATGTATAGAAGATGGGTCACTTGATGACCATCCTCATTATCATTTACTCGGGACCCATGAGACATGCTATTTAAAGTTTTGCTCAGTGGGTTCAACGCTAAACAGAACCATAATGCACTGAAGCAGTCTCCTTGGAATATACCCGTCTTAATGCGTATTGATCCAGTTATCTCCGGTTGTCCATGATCAAAATACTTGATACTTGTACCCCAAATCATCATCGCACGACTTAGGAAGTCAATGATGCGTGGACAAATTTTGTATACTTTTAAGACTTCAAGTAAGTAGTCATGTGGTACGGAAGAAAACGCTTGCTTGTAGTCAATGTATGCCATGTGCAAGTTCCTTTGGCGTTGACGAGCTGGCGTCATAGCAACAGTGTCTATGGTGACTAGATCTTTACTGCCTCGGGAGTTTTTACAACATCCTTTTTGTTCTTCTGTAAGGATGTCATTCTCGTCACAGTGAGAATAAACCTTATCTGCTATGATAGCTGTAAGACATTTATATATTGTTGGAAGACAGGCTATCGGTCGAAATTCAGAAGGATTTTGAGCGTCTGGTTTTTTAGGCAACATATAGGTAGTACCCTGCAGCATAAAGCCTGGCATCAGATCTGGATGTTCGATGATCTTCTGAAAACACCGTGCCAACGCAGGATGCACACTAGTCAGGTAGTTATACCAGAAATTGTGCACCATGTCCGGACCTGGAGCTTTCCAGTTACATGCTTTTTTCAAAACCGCTGAAACATCTAAAGCTGTGATGTTCGTCAGCTCCATTTCAGGGTTATTGCTTGCTCTTGCTTTCTCTAGTTGGAACCACGCAGTGTTCAAATTGCCCCTGTTAGTTTTTCCCCAAACATCTGACCCATAGTTATTCATGTCTTCCAACTGAGGGACTTTGGTGTCTTGCTGGTTATTTTGCTTTACACTCCGTTCACGATAGAACCTTCTTTCATCTGCCTGAAAGGTTCGATTTTGTTGCCTTCTTGCACTACTTTTCTTGTACCGACGCAGTGTAGCAGTAAGAACATCAAGTCTCTGCCGCTGGGAGTTTATAATCTCATCCAATATTGCTGGTGTCAATGTCTCGATGTACCGAGGGTGGATGATTTTAATAACATGGTGTATCAGCTTTCTGGTTCGATTTCCTTTTTTATATTGAGTCAGTCGACCCAATTTGCACGTTACTTTGCTGACATCCATATCCAACCTGATCTTCCATGGCGGATCTCGCTCCTGTCTTGGGGCGAAGACTGCATTTATAGGCCTAGTTCTGCGGCCCAATGTTCTAACGGTTGCCACAGCTGCGCAGTATACAAGAGTTTGCACCTCTAACGCATTTTGTGTTGCGTTCAAATGCATAGGTAAAACCTTGCTCTTTAGGTGTTCTATTAGTGCACGCAGATCATTTGTGATGTTCATCTTGGGCATTGAATGCCTTTGTGTTGGTTCTACATGTCTGAACTCTAGTAGAGCATGATCAAAATTCCTTTCAAGGTGCTGTAGATTTTCTGGGACTTCGCTGTTTATATCATCGTTTATGATATCCGGATGTGGTTCTACTCCATCCGGTACTTGATTTTCATTATCCCTAGCACCTATGTCTTCAGCTGCAATCAAGTTTTCGTTTTCCACATCTTCCAATGGAAGTTCATCAATAGGAAGCTGCTGTTCCACTTCCATTTCGATGGCAGCTATTTCAACAGCCGAAAGCAATTTGTTTACAGATATCGAGCGTTTTTGATCTGCTAGATTCTGCTCATTTATTCTTGAGGCTAGCCCTGAGTACTTAAGTAAGAAGAGACGATGATGTTCTCTCCTTACACTTTGCCCACTTTTCTTTGCCAAAAAATAAAAGCGCATCACATCTCTGTTCATATGGTATGTCCATTTTAATCGCTTTCTTGGTTGTTGAACTTCGGCTTCTGGCACTGGTTGTATTAGGCGATCTACCTCCGGAGGATGTGGTGGTGCTGGATCATCTCCAGGTTGAGGAAGAACATCAATTGCCACTGCTTGTTCGTGTGACGCGGCTTCCTCTAACTGCTGTTCATTGCCGTTGTTCTTCCACTCCAAATCAACCTTCTGTTTAATCTCCATTGCTTGATCTTCTGAGATGAGTAGATTAGTCCTGATGTCCTTCACCTCAGCGATAAGATCTCTCAATGCGACTTTCTCTATTTGAGGATACTTTGCGGCAAATTTCGTTCTGAAATTTTGTCCTTTTTTGCGTGATGTTTCAAACTTCGCACTTTCATAATGAAGACGCATCAATTCCTCATTCATTGTGGTATCTCACTTGATGCTCTCCCACGGTATTTCTGTTGAAGTGGTTGGCTGCAAATAGCTAACACTAGCCAAAGCATCCTCAGCAGACGCAGTTGATGTTTCACTGCTTACCGTATGTCGCAGATGTTCTTGCTGACCAGCTGTTTGATTAGTGAGATCTGCCTGGCCATCTCGCATCTCACCATCACCACCGTCCCGCATGCAATTATAAGTTATAAAAAAATGAGGAAGCTCATTTTTCTCTCAGGCTTAAGATGGTTATTGCCCAATATGTCGAAGGCATTTCTGGTTGGAGTTGAATTTTTTGTCTGTTTAAATATTATGCACGGGGTTTTCCCGGTATATATTATCAGTCACGGGCGCATTATTATAATGCAATCAAGTGACCTGATAATAGCGTCTGCCCTGACATATTGGGCAAAGCCTGGTTTTTACCCCATCATTCACGGACTGGGTTGCAGTCAAGTGCATGATGGGGGGACCTATAGCTTAAGGTGGGTTCCGAACCACCAGAACCTTGGTAAAGGTACATAGAAAAATTGCAAGAGGTACCGGCTCAGGGATCGAACCCCGGACCTCTGAGGTGTAGTCCGAGCGTCTAACCAACTGGGTCAATAATAATAATTATTATTATTATACCATTAAGCCATTTCCCTTTCGGGGAAGGCGTGACTTGCTCGGTTGGAAAATAGTGAGTAGGTATATATGTGTAAAGTAGGTCGGTGTATGGGTATAAGGTACATAGGTATATAGGTGTTAGGTGTAAATGTTTTAGATTGATCCGGAATTCTCGTGTAATTTATTAAATTGACACGTTCATTCCGCAACACTGCTCCGACCCAGGTTGCTGATCAATCTCTCTAGCGATCACACCAAGTGAGGAGCCTCACAAAATTACTATGTGTGGTTCCCCACTTGGGCCCATTAGTATTCAAGGTCTTTGTTTCAGGCGCCATTCACTCTATTGTCACTCTGTTTAAAAACTATTTGTCGCCACACTTTTCTGTCCTGGCATACTATTCTAGCTTCCTTCACCTCCATGCATTTTTTCATGCAAGATCTTGTGTTCCTATGGCTTCTTATGTCTCTTCGAATTGATGTCTCATTCACAGATTCTAACCATTCTTTCGGCGGTCTACCTCTGGGCATTCTGCCATTTAATTTACCTTTATATACTTGCTTGGTCAGTCGTTCATCTTTTATTCTTTCAAGATGTCCGAACCACCTTAGCTGATTCCTTTCCCATGTGTCAACTAGTGTCTCTCCTGTACCACACTCTTTGAGGATTGTCTCGTTTCTGACTTTGCCCATCAGTGTTTTCCCGCATATTATGCGGAGAGGTTTCATGCCGATCGCGTTGACTTTACTCCTGTCCATTTCTTGACAGGTCCATGTCTCGCTACCGTATAATACAGTCGGTACGAAAATAGAGTTATGTTTGGCCATTTTAGGTTTTTTTGATATGTTCTTATTCCTGAGGATGGACTCTGCTCTACCGATAACCTGCTTACCCTTATTTATGCACCTATCTAACTCCCCATCTATTTTTCCATCGCTAGTGAATAGACTACCCAGATATACCTACTTGTCAACTTGTTCTAATCTCTCATCATTTAGGACAAGGTTGCACATTGTTTTCTCACTTTTCCCCTCAAACACCATGATTTTCGTTTTATTCGCGTTAATTTTGAGGCCCATGTTCTTCATGCTTTTATTAATTTCATTCAAAATTCGTTGCAAGTCCTCGATTGATTCCTCCATAACAATCTTGTCATCTGCGAAAGCTAACCCACGTACCTTGACGGTTTCGAGATCTACACCTTCTTCGTCGAAGAGGGCAGTTCTTAGACACTTATCCATGAATATGATAAATAGCCACGAGGACATAACGCATTCTTGCTTCACACCTTGCATAATATCGAACCTGTCACTCAGTTTCCCATTTACCCTTACACTCGCTTTACTACATGTATATATTGTTTTTATTGCTTGTAGGAGCCCTCCATTTACTCCATACTCTTTAAGGTATTCCCAAAGTTCACTTCTATTCACCTTGTCGAATGCTTCTTCTAGGTCAATAAATGCACAGAAAACTTTCTTTCCTACTTTCAAGCTTTTTTCTGTGATCTGTCTTAGGCTAAATATCTGATCTGCACATGACCTTCCTGGCATAAATCCACTTTGGACTTCCCATATCTTCTCTTCTGTAATTTCCATTACCCTACGGATAAGTATTTTTGAGTATATTTTACTTACGGTACTTAGTAGGCTGATACCTCTGTAATTACTGCAGTTGCTTTTATCTCCCTTTCTTTTGTATCAATTCGCACAACCTATGAGGTATGTATTCGCCACCGTATTTAAGCATTTCAGCGCTAATACTGTCTATACCAGCAGCCTTAACGTTTTTCAAGTTCTTAATTATATCGCTGACCGCAGTGACACAGACTTTTTCAATTGGGTTTTCTAATGCATTATCTCCTATGTCGCAGTTTTGTTGTCCGATATCTTCACCTCTTAATAGTTCTTTGAAAGAGTCTTTTAAAGAATTTACTATTCCGTCTATATCATATAGCATTTCACCTCTGCTGTTTTTCATGCTGACAAACTCTGTACTTTTACTTTCCTTCAACTGTTTATATAATAGTTTCAGAATTCCTTCAAAGTAGTTTTGTATTTCGTTCTCTTCTTCTATTGATTAGTGATTTATCAACTGATTTTATTAAAACATACATTTTCTGGAATGAGTTTGGAAGGTTATTAATAAATTGAATTTTCAGAACTGAAAGTTCAAATTTAAAAAAAAATTAAGTAAAGTAAAAATTATTTGAATGTTTTAATGAAAATTGAATGCTTCTTATTTTGTGAACTGTTTAATTAATTATTAGCTGATTAATTTTTTTCACGATATTGAATTAAATAAAGATAAAAAAAAAAAAA
>CAKNXH010045940.1:0-11891 GCA_932178445.1 Andricus quercusramuli
TAACATTGCGTTAAAATAATTTATTTTAATTAAAAATCTTTTTCTCTTATTTAATTAATATTAATTAAAAAACTTATTGACGTCTCTAATATAAATATTATGCTTTCTGAACTTTTTATTTCTAATGAGATCCTTGTTCATAAGACTTCAAACGTTTGCAGCAGAGTTTAACTGGCTCAAAAACTTCTGCACTCTGGACTTTATTTGAAATTATACCATACCATGAAAATATGGTCAGAAATGACGAAAAAAAAATCTGGTGAAGCTTGAGCTCTAAATATTAATATTAAGAGGTGGCGATTTGTGATTTTTGATTTCCCATTTAAATAACGCAGGAATTAAAAAAAAAAAATTCGATTTTTAATGCGTTTGAACGAATAATTGTCTAGTGAAAACAAAAACTTATTCTTGTAGAGAAGTTAATGATCTACAAAAAATGTCTGATATGATTTTTTGCTAAGTCGACTCATTCAAAAGTTATGGCAGATTGAAAATTAAAAAAAGGCTTTTTCATTAAACTTCCATTAGACTTTTGATCTAAAAGAGCTCAAAACCATTGAACACTTTAGATACCATGAAAATATTGTCAGAAATTACGAAAAAAAAATTCCTGTGAAGCTTGAGCTCTTAATATTAACATTAATAGGTGACGATTTGTGATTTTTGATTTCCCATTTAAATAACGCAGGAATTTTTTTATATTTTTTTTCGATTTTTAATCCGTTTGAACGAATAATTGTCTAGCGAAAACAAAAACTTATTCTTGTAGAGAATTTAACGATCTACGAAAAATGTCGGATATGATTTTTTGCTAAGTCGACTCTTTCAAAAGTTATTCGAGGTTAAAGTCCAACTCTGAATCGTAAAAGATAATTTTTACAATTTTTCATATTCTATCACAAAATAATGGCTCAAAAACATGAAATATCTTATTTTTCGTAAAACTAATCGAATGTTTTTGGTAAAACAATAACATTTTCACAAAATATCGTAAGAAAAACCAATTTTATGAAACTTGATTTTCGAAAAAATCTGAACTTTACTTTACCTGAATAATGACTTGGAAAAAAAAATTTGGGAAACGGTTGACCTGAAGGCCATCCCTGCAACTTCCCGCTAATCTCAGTCATTGAAAGTTTGCAATTTAGCCGCTGGATGCGATGTTTTTGAGCTCTTCGAGGTCAAAAATTCAATTTTTGTGTTATTTTGAGCTCTCTGAGCTCAAAAATAAAGCTGTTCAATGCTTTTGAGCTCTTTGAGATCAAAAGTCTGATGGAAGTTTAATGAAAAAGTATTTTTTTAATTTTCAATCTGCCATAACTTTTGAATGAGTCGAGTTAGCAAAAAATCATATCAGACATTTTTTGTAGATCGTTAAATTCTCTACAAGAACAAGTTTTTGTTTTCACTAGACAATTATTCGTTCAAACGCATTAAAAATCGATTTTTTTTTTTAAATTCCTGTGTTATTTAAATGGGAAATCAAAAATCACAAATCGCCACCTCTTAATATTAATATTCAGAGCTCAAGCTTCACCAGAATTTTTTTTTCGTTATTTCTGACAATATTTTCATGGTATCTCAGGAAAAAAAATAAAAGTTTTTTTTGGCCCACCCTAATATATATATGCCAAGGCACTTGCGAGATGGATGCAGAAGGCTGTAATCCTTGGGTTGCTTCGTGTCCTCAAGACACACGAGGGTTTCGCCGGCCTGTCGTTGTGATTTCGTCGTGCCCTGTGACCACCCATCTCACGGTTGTGAGACGTGGCCATAGGTGTTTTCGTGGCGCGTGGCGCGTCATCAAGGGCCATAGGACTTTCGCCCCGAATTTGATCATCCATCTCTTCACGGAAATGATCTCTTTCATCTCGGAAATTTGCTATGTCATCGCAAAAGCTTCCTCTCTCTTCTAAGGTGCGGCCAAAACTTGAAGCATAGTTTCCAGGTCGAATGTGATCTAACAGAGGGCCTCGGTTACCTGGGAAGGGATCTCTCTCTCTCAGAGGTGGTTCCAAGTTTAGGCCTCTCGCATGTTCAATAGGTGAACCGAGACTTACACTGGAGCTTAGACCAGAACCTAGGTTGAGATTGTGCTCGTTCAAAGGTCGAAGAGATCGTTCAGGAGAAAGTTCTCGACCCCAGGGTCGCTTCTGAGAACTGTTCAGGTTCCACCTCAAATCCTCTGTATCTCTCATTTTGTTAGTGTAATCATAAGTCTCCCGGAGGTTCCAGTCCAAACGATCAGTGACTGATATTTTTTCTTGCTGCGTGAAAGGTTGCTGCAAGTCCGTGGGATACACTTGAGTACCGATTTGTGCGCAGCTGACAGAAGCCTGAATCCTCATTGATGCTGTTTCCAACTCCTCCGTTTGACAGATTTTCTGGTGCATTTGTACAACTTACTTGGGTGGTGGTGGAGGCTTCTCTAAGTCCACCCAATCAATCTTATTTTTACCCTTTCGAAGAAGAATGGAATTCGATGCTTCCTCAGCAGTTTCGTTTGCAGTGAGTCCCTTGCTTGGATCAAAGAAAAATCTACCCTTCATCTTCAAACGTGGATCTTCTGATGGCAAGTCGCGTAAGGCGTATTCACAATGTCGAAGAATCTCCGGCCGGAATCCTATTTTCGAAAAAAATATTATCTTAAAAATTTAATTGATAACATATTGTATACATAAACATAATATATACGTTAACTTTTGCATTTTGTTGAATTTATAGTTTTCTTAAGTTTTCAATTTTTATTAGATTATTTTCACATTATCATTACAAAGGTATTATTTTGTAATTTCTGTAGTATTCCACGGTGGAAGTCTGTAACCCATACGTGGCGCGTCCCCGGGTGGCGGATAGGGGAATGCTCGCTGGAAACAGAGGGTAGGGCTGAAATAAAATAGGCGCCGCGGACCAAACAGACTGGTTGAAGGACACACCGAGAAAAAATCATGACCGCTTCCTGTTGCGGCCCTGTACCAAGGGTTTCTGCTAAATACGGTTACACCACTCAATAAGCAGTCGCAGGCAAGGGTCCAGGGATGGTCCCTCCAATGGTCCCTCCTTAAAAACCTCCAAGCCAAGGCGTCAATCCACCGTGCCGAAGGCTGCGTGGCACCAGGGGAGTGGTGTCGTAAACGGTGTCTCTAGGATACCAGGTCGCCTTCTAGAGTATACAGACCTTACCCCCGGAAGCGGGGCTCTGCGGGGGTGGACCTTTATTTCCCTAGCTACTCGTGGGAATTCTAATGGAGAACGAACTAAACTTAAACCGAAGTGTAGCTGAGGAGTCGGTGGGAGAGAGCGATGATGTGGAGGAACCTGACATGAGTCAGGGGTCTTATGGAGAAGCGGAGAAAGGGATGGCGGAAGGTAAAGAAATCTTTGAAGAGTTATTTGCGGTACTGCGAGAGATGCAAGATTTTTGCGATACAAAGCGAAATATGTTCATGCCTATTAGGAATGGACTGAAGGAGGCACTTGATCTAATGACGGTGCTGGGAAAGACAGTGGGCTGCGCCCATATAAGCTTCCGAGAGGCGATAAAAGATTTCGGAGTGGAGGTTGCGAAAAAAGAAAAGAAGAAGGCGAATTCGAAAATGAGAGAAATGGTGAAAGAAACCAGCCGTATAGGGACCCAGACAGAAGAAGCAATGGAAACTCCCGCTCGGAAGCGCGAACGAGAGTCCACCTCGAGTCCCGTTAAGTCTGGCTCCTCCAAGCAGGAGAAGAAGAAGCCGAGGACGCTCACTACACCAGCAGCGTCCTCAACCCCGAAGATGAGCGTGGCAGGGGCGACACCAGCTGCACCTGCACCCACGAAAAAAAAGGAACATCATAGAAGAGCTCGACCCGAGGCGGTCTTGATAAGACCGGCTGAGGGGTCGAGCTACGCCGAAGTATTAAAGGACATAAAAAAGAAGGTCAAACCGGACACCCTTGGTGTGAAAATCAGGGGTGTCCGAGAGACACGAAAAGGAGAAATTCTCATTGAGGTGGGCCCTGCGGCAGACTGCAGGGCAAAACTGTCGTCTGCCATTAGAGAGGTGGTCGGTGTTGGCAACTCTTTGCAGGACCTCGCCCCGCGCACGGAAGTCGAATTCCTTGATCTGGACACGACAATCAGCGTGCAGGAGGTGACGGAGGCAGTATTTCACCACTTTGACGCCGTCAATCCAAACGACGTCAAAGTGTGTTTGACGAAGAGGGCCTTCAGGGGATACCTGAAGGCGTATGTGGGAATTAGCGAGGAGCTGACGGCGCGTCTGATTCGGACAGGACATCTCAAAGTGGGTTGGATGTCCTGTAGAGTCCGAAAAAAGACTGAGAAGACAAGGTGTTACCACTGCTTAGGCTTTGGCCATATAGCAGTGGACTGCAAGGGTCCTGATCGGACCAAATTGTGTTGGAAGTGCGGCAAAGAGGGGCACAAATCTGTGGCGTGCGAAAGTGCGCCGCAGTGCTACCTCTGCGCCGCCAAAGGAGAGAAATCCCGGACGGACCATCTGCCCGGGACTATGAGGTGTTGGTCGTTCCGAGAGCAGCCTCATCGAGGAAACCTCAAGGACGACCAAGTTAAAGAATATCACCCAGCGAGGATGCCGAAAGCCGACGAGCCCGGGTTGTGGTACCACCACACCGTTGAGGACGATGCGTGCATCTTGGTTGGGTGATGGTTTGAAGAATGCCAAGCTGGCGCCCAAAAGTGGAAGTCGAAGCACGACTTAGTGGCCTTATCTCCATGTCCTTGAAGTAATGCGAAAGCGGTTCCGAGGGCATGGGTTGGCGGGAAAAGGAGTTAAGGTTTAGTGAGAAGGTGCCGTTTGGTAAGTCCCACACTCACCCTTGTTCCTTGTGGACTACGCGTCCATGTGTGCATCTCACGTATATATATTTTAAATATATATGCGTGAGATGCATATATTGGGCTCGTGGTCCCAAAAGTTCGAGTGTGGCTGGTGCATGAGCATTTTCCGTTTTTACTCCTTTAAAAAAAAAAAAAAAAAAAAAAAAAAAAAAAAAACGGGGCCATTGACATTTTTTAGATGGCAGTTGCTCTTAGTGGTACCCTGCGGTGGTTGTTTAACTATTTTTTTAAATTATATATATTCTTTGCCCTGAAAGAAAATACGGAAATTTCGCTGATAAAATAGTGACGAATCGTTCCCTCACTGATTGTCACTGATTTTCAATGAAATTTCACTGATCAAATTGAAAAAAAAAATTAGATTATTATTAGGTCGAGCATTGAGCTCCGACAAATTTTGCCGTATTTAAAGTTTCTAGTCCGGCAAATTTTTTGTGTCAATAAGGAACTTTCTGTTCCGATTATATTTTTTGCTACTTTGGTAAAATAGTAGAGTATTTCACTAGTTTATCAAAAAATGAGGAATATTAAGTTATAAATACACACAAAGTGTCGTATAATCAAGAACATTACACACTAAAAGCACACTAAAGATTTGCTCATCACTTCACTATTCCTATAATAATACACTTTATCTCTAATTTGCGAATTGTTCATCTTCATATTCGAATCACGAATCCTCCCGATCACTCTTCTGTGACCAGTCACTAACACTCGTATTTTTTAAAGGGAGACTTGGAAAAGGGGTTCAAGAAGTGACAGATCACTCTTCTGTGACCAGTCACTAAAATGCCGTGCTACAAATTTAAAATACGGCAAGAAATACCGTACCTGTATACACTAAGTTATTATTATTTCAAAACGAAGCGAAAACAAGTGCACTTTCTCGATCTCTCACTTTCTTCAATTCCACGAATTTGAAGCATTGAAAAATTCTCGGAATTAGGAATCCGGTGAATCTCAACTTGTTTTGTTTTACTTTTGCACAATTCGTCTCAAAAATAGAACCAATATGGAATGAATAGAATATTTTACATTATTTAAATATATTTATTTATTCATTCATAATACTTTAATATTACCTGATTTCTTGATTAGTTCTTATTTTTGCCGCCTGTGAACTGTATTAAGAATCGGATCTGAGACTCTCCTACGGTCCGCGCGCGTATCGTACAGCTGCTAGTGACTTAACACGTTAATAATTTAACAACTTTCTCGCTGAAAGTTTTTTATTGCTGAAAATTCGCTCGATAAACGAAACGCTGGAAGTTAGAGAAGTCCAATGTGCGCCAAGCATCAGAAAAAAATTATCAACAATTTTGTTGAAATAAATTTTTGAAATTCCTTTTGTTGTATCAGTCGAAAGACATTTCGAACTACATTCCCTGAAAATTTTATTGACAAATTCCTAAAACTAACTGATTGAGAACGACTTGAAGTGAAAAACGAATTAAAATCGATTTTTCCCAAACAGTTTTTTGGCTTTAATTAGGAAACTAAAAAAGCTACAACTTTTTGCCGCAGGAAAAAGAGATGCGCAATGAAATTCTACATCTAGATGTAATCTTCGAAAATTAAAATTGGAAAATGTTCCAGAAAGCCTCCAGGGGTCTCCCCACTCTCGGCGAAATAATTTGATGTGCCCTCATTTGATCCGGAAGCTCACTTCCACAATTTTCTGAAAAATATATTCCTGAATGTCAAGAAAATGTTTTTTTAAAACCCCTAAAGACTTGATTCATGTGTGAATAAATTAATTAGTTGAAATGCGTTCTAGTGAATTAAAAGAATTGAACTCATTGAATCAAATAAATATTTTTTTTAACGACTAATCAGATTTCAATGCATCTAGACCTTTTGAGTCAAGGAAATCATTTCTTTGAATGTAAGAAATATTTCTTTGAACGAAGAAAATAGTGCCAAAGAATTGATTTCTTTAGATAAACAAAAGATATGTGTTTGGTTCAAATCAGAATTACTACTGTTAAAGAATATTTTCGTAATGCTATGAAATAGGATTCAAGCAAATACATGTACTTGGTTCCAAAAAAATCTCTTCCAGTGTAAGACCTTTGAATTAGAAAGACAAAAGTACATACATAAGTTGGAGAGAGAGAAACGTACTATTTCTTCGAAGGAGAGAAAATTTAGCCTGTTTCATTCGACAATGTGTTCCTTGAAACTAGAATCGTGCTCGTACAGAAATTTCCAGGGAAGTTATGAGAGCAGGGAAAATGAGACCTGAGTATGGCGACGACAGGACGCCCAGCCGCTAAGGCTAACTTGCCGTGACTTAAGATATTAGATACGAACAAAAGAAAACACCAAAACAAAAGGGCAAACTCTGCGTGAGTGATGGGTGTGCGACGGGGTGAGTATTATTCTTGTAGGTGTACGTGTGACGGTAAGGCCATTTATTTAATATTATTATTATTATACCATTAAGCCTTTTCCCTTCCAGGGTAGGCGTGATAGGGTGGATGGGCATGTAGGTGTTATGTGTAGAGGTTTTAGATTGATCTGGAGTTCTCGTGTTATTTATATAAATCACACGTTCACTCCGCAACACTGCTCCGACCCAGGTTGCTGATCAATCTCTCTAGCGATCACCCCAAGTGAGGAGCCTCACAAAATTGTTATGTATGGTTCCCCACTTGGGCCCATTAGTATCCAAGTTCTTTGTTTCAGGCATCATTCACTCTATTGTCACTCTGTTTATAAACTATTTGTCGCCACATATTTCTGTCCTGGCATACTACTCTAGCTTCATTCACGTCCATGCATTTTTTCATGCAGGCTCTTGTATTTCTATGGCTTCTTATGTCTCTTCGTATTAGTGTCTCATTCACAGATTCTAACCATTCTTTCGGCGGTCTACCTCTGGGCATTCTGCCATTTACTTTACCTTTATACACTTGCTTGGTCAGTCGTTCATCTTTCATTCTTTCAAGATGTCCGAACCACCTTAGCTGATTTCTTTCCCATATGTCAACTAGTGTCTCCCCTGTACCACATTCTAGAAGGATTGTCTCGTTTCGTACTTTGTCCATCAGTGTTTTCCCGCATATTATACGCAGAGGTTTCATGCCGATCGCGTTGATTTTACTCCTGTCCTTTTCTTGACAGGTCCATGTCTCGCTACCGTATAGTACAGTCGGTACGAAAATAGAGTTATGTATGGCCATTTTAGCTTTTTTTGATATGTTTTTATTTGTGAGGATGGACCCTGCTCTACCGATAACCTGCTTACCCTTATTTATGCGCCTATCTAATTCCGCATCTATTTTTCCGTCGTTAGTGAATAGACTACCTAGATATACGTACTTGTCAACTTGTTCTAATTTCTCATCATTTAGGACTATGTTGCATATTGTTTTCTCACTTTTTCCCTCAAACGCCATGACTTTCGTTTTATTCACGTTAATTTTGAGGTCCATGTTCTTCATGCTTGTATTAAGTTTATTCAACATTCTTTGCAAGTCTTCGACTGATTCTGCCATAACAATCTTGTCATCTGCGAAAGCCAACCCACGTACCTTGACGGTTTCGAGATCTACACCTTTTTCGTCAAAGAGGGCAGTTCTAAGACACTTATCCATGAATATGATAAATAGCCACGAGGACATAACGCATCCTTGTTTCACGCCTTGCATAATATCGAACCATGCACTCTTTTTCCCATTTACCCTTACACTCGCTTTACTACATGTATATGTATATTGTTTTTATTGCTTGTAGGAGCCCTCCATTCACTCCATACTCTTTAAGGATTTCCCAAAGTTTACTTCTATTTACCGTGTCGAATGCTTTTTCTAGATCGATAAATGCACAGAAGACTTTCTTTCCTACTCTCAAACTTTTTTCTGCGACCTGTCTTAGGCTAAATATCTGATCTGTACATGATCTTCCTGGCATATTGGGACTTCCCATATTTTCTCTTCTGTAATTTCCATTACCCTACGGATAAGTATTTTTGAGTATATTTTACTTACGGTACTTAGTAGGCTGATACCTCTGTAATTACTGCAGTTGCTTTTATCTCCTTTTCTTTTGTATATTGGTACGATAATCGCTTTTCTCCAATCGTCTGGGACTTCTCCCGTTTCGATACATAAATTTATTAATTCGCACAACCTGTGAGGTATGTACTCGCCACCGTATGTAAGCATTTCAGCGCTAATATTATCTATACCCGCAGCCTTACCGTTTTTCAAGTTCTTAATTATATCTCTGACCTCAGTGACACAGACTTTTTCAATTGGGTTTTCTAATGCATTATCTTCTATGTCGCAGTTTTGTTGTCCGATATCTTCACCTCCCAATAGTTCTTTGAAAGACTCTTTCAAAGCGTCTACTATTCCGTCTATATCATATAGCATTTCGCCTTTGCTGTTTCTCATGCTAGCAAACTCTGTACTTTTACTTTCCTTCAACTGTTTATATAATAGTTTCATAATTCCTTCAAAGCAGTTTTTTATTTTATTCTCTTCTTCTGTTCTGATTTTCTCTTTACTCTCTTTGACTAGTCGTTTAACTTTCCTATTTTTTTGCCTGTAATCATTTTTAAGTCTAGTTCTCTCCTCATCGCTAAGACCTGTCATGTTCAGCGTTTTATTGTGCGCTTCTTTCTTTTCTTTTTGGGCTGCCGCAATTTCATCGTTCCACCACGCATCGCCAGACTTTCCTCCTACAACCGCCGTACCACATACTTCGGTCGCAGTTTTGACAATGACATCCCGTAAGAAAGTCCACGCGCCCTCTATATCTTTATTGCTT
Organism: Andricus quercusramuli; assembly: GCA_932178445.1. Classification (NCBI taxonomy): domain Eukaryota; kingdom Metazoa; phylum Arthropoda; class Insecta; order Hymenoptera; family Cynipidae; genus Andricus; species Andricus quercusramuli. The sequence continues at coordinate 9,641 of CAKNXH010045940.1, forward strand.
ATAAGCGCTTCCCACGTTTCCCTATCTATGCTTTCAGTTAACCTCTTTTTAAACTCTGTTTGCACTTCTTGTCTCTGTGAATTTTCAATTTTTATTCGTGTTTGTTTCGTTTTCTTTGTTTTCTTTGTTCTCCATCGCCGCCCTAAGTTTATTTTGCAGACTAAAAGGTAATGATCAGAATTGCATTCGGAACCCCTCATGACTCTTGTATCTTTAACTAGTTCTCTTAATCTTTCATCCGCATTAACAAAGTCAATTATGCTGTGGCTATTTCCTTTACGCCAGGTGTACATGTGGATCATTTTATGTCTAAACCAAGTATTTGTAATGAATAGGCCCTTTTCTAAGCATAAGCTAACTAGCTTTTCCCCGTTATAATTTTTTCTTGTTGGATCTCCAAAATTACCTAGCACCCTTTCTGTATCTGAATCCTGACGTTGGACACCGACCCATTCGTTCATATCTCCTAGCAGAATTATTCTTTCACCTTGATTGCAAATACTTATTGTATCATTTAGAGTATCCCAGAAGGCACCCTTAACTTCCCTCGAATCGCTATCAACTGGTGCGTAGCACGCTGTGATAAATAATCTTCTGATTCCTACCTTCATTCTAGCCCACAGCAATCTGGGTGATACAAAATTATGCTCTATGAGATGATGACTTATTGCTTTTTCATTCATAATTAAACCGACCCCTTGACTACGATGTGATTCGCTATCTACTCCTGACCATATTTCACAACCCTTTTTCTTTGTCTCAGGTACACAAAGAATATCTAGTTTCCTTACGTGCATAGTTTCTCGTAGTTCTCTTATCTTAAGATCATTCACTCCTCTAGCATTCCAAACACCCAGTCTCCATTCATCGCCCGAAACAAGACCTTTACGTTTACCGTGTGCATGCCTTTGGTCAATCCGAGTTTCAGTCCATTCCGAGGCTACTTTATTGTTTGTATTATTCATGTTTAGATTGTACTCCCAACTATCACCTGTATGCGCGAGATTTGTTTTGCGAGTCGAAATCATGTTTGAATTCAGCAGTGATTTGTCTTATGGTGGAGTCAAGCTGTAACGTCAGTCCCACCAAAACTTCTGTTACTGGGGGGCGGGGGGATAAGGACATGAGAAAGGAAGCCGAGAGTCTCTATAGGTGGGTGATTTATGCTGAGAAGGTCACCAGCCTTAAGCAGCGTTTTATTAGATAGGAGTTGATATGCTCCCATTTGCCGATTGATTATTGAATAAATCTGCACACATAAAAAGAGTTCATAGAAAAATAATGAAAATTTTAAAACTTCTTTTAAAATCTTTTGAAAATTTTCTTTTAAAAATTCTTTCCCTATTTTTAAATAAACGACTGACTTCTGAGAGTACTAGAGTTCTTTAAATCCGACAAGGAGAACTTAAAGTATTTGAAGATACCCCCCCCCCCTCAACCTATCCAAGCATGGGGGGGAAAAAATTGTATTTTAGCAAAAATTACTATAATTTGGTATATGATAGAAAACTCATCTTTTTTAAAACAGGTTGTAGAGTCTTCCATTTCCTGTCTGTTTCCAAGTTTCACTTTGGTTACGCGGTTATAAAATCTTTTATTGAATAAAACTGCACACATAAAAAGAGTTTATAGAAAAATAATGAAAATTTTAAAACTTTATATTTTGTATTCAGTTCTTTCACTATTTTCAAATAAACGACTGACTTCTTAGAGTGCTACAGATGGACTGATTTTTGGGGACAAAGGGCAGAATTGAAAAGGGTCAAATGACACTTGCGTTTCATTTTTTCTCTTTTTCTTAAGTTTGACCGTTGCAGATATTGAGTGTTTCAAGATTTTTTAAATACTTTTGGATTCGTAAGAGTGAAAACAAAATTCTGGAAATACTGCGCAGTCCTGGATTTATTGTAAACAAATTCTTGAAAAATGAGTAAAAATATTATTATACAATTCAGTAGGAAGCATTACAGTAATCCTTGAAAAATGAAATTCCTTTGAAACCACTGAAATCAATAAACTTCTATTTCCAAGTTTCACTTCGGTTACGCGGTTATAAAATCTTTTATTGAATAAATCTGCACACATAAAAAGAGGTCATAGAAAAATAATGAAAATTTTAAAACTTCTTTTAAAATCTTTTGAAAATTTTCTTTTAAAAATTCTTTCCCTATTTTTAAATAAACGACTGACTTCTGAGAGTACTAGAGTTCTTTAAATCCGACAAGGAGAACTTAAAGTATTTGAAGATACC
>CAKNXH010045940.1:11991-26638 GCA_932178445.1 Andricus quercusramuli
TTTCCCCCCCCCCCCCCTCATCCTATCCAAACATGGGGGGAAAAATTGTATTTTAGCAAAAATTACTATAATTTGGTATATAACAGAAAACTCATCTTTTTTAAAACAGGTTGTAGAGTCTTCCATTTCCTGTCTGTTTCCAAGTTTCACTTTGGTTACGCGGTTATAAAATCTTTCATTGACCTCCTCTCCTCCTCCCCCCGTAACGAATCGTAACCGAGGGGCTATTCACTGGGAAATCAAGGGTACTAATGCAAGAATGAATTCATTGGAACACTGAATTCACTGAGTTCGAAATCAGCGAAATCATTTGAACTCTATAGAGCAGTACGTATACGTACTGCTCGAAGAGGTGACTGTGTCAAAACTATAGCACGGACACTACGTATAGCGTTTGCATGCGCCGAGAGTGTGCGTATTGGTCTCGTTGTTTACCGTGAACGCCCGTTGAAGGTGGTTGAAGGGTGGGTTGTGTATTCAAATTTATTTGGCTTAGATTTGATCAAATTAATTAAAAATCAACATTTTCATGTACAATTTATTGTGGAATTTAAGTTTTAGGGTCTCAAGCACTTCTGAAACCGCCTTCAACGTTCATTTTGATGTTTTTACGAATTTTTCTAAAATTGCTTGCTTCCAGTTTCGTCCATATATTTCTTTTACTGTTAATAACAAGACTCTGAAACAAGTTTTCAAAACTAACAGACTTTTGCATAATTTCGGAAATCATTTATTTGAGAATTTAGAAAAAAATATGTTTGTCCTTTCTATAGTACAAATATAAACTTTCTAAATTGGTTTATAGATTATAATTATTTTTTTGAGGAGAAAAAAAAGTTTCAAAAATGAGTAAGGGTTAAAAAACATTATAAAGCCAATTATTGCTTTTCAAATTTATTAGTGGGCCGTCTATTTGAGAAATTGAAAAATAAATAAATTTCTTTAACAATTTGTTTTAAATCTTATTCATTTTAGAAAACTTCGATCTCGTCAGAACAAATATTGATACTTATAAAAAGTAAAATAAGTTGATATTTTTACTGTACACGCGTGGTTTACATCTTATTGTAAAGGAAGTATATCAATATAAAGAAATTGAATTTTGAAAATTTTCGTGATAAACATAACAAAGAATAATCAAGGTATTATTGAAGGTTATTAGGAACTCAAAATTGCGAACCCTCGCCAAATTCTACAAAAAACGATGAGATAATACTTATATTGCTATATAACTTGCTATATCAATGTGTTGTTTAAATGTGAAAATCATTTGATCTGCTTATTATTGCTAAATATGTATAACTATGAAAATATAATATTATATATATATTATATATTATTAATTCATCTCATTCGGTAACAATGTCATCTACGTAGTTTGGTGAAAAACTCAATAATTTGATGGAAATTCTTTTCTGTCTTCAATGAAAAATATTTCTTGGTTGAGAATTCAACTCTTTGGTTGAAAATTGAAGTATTTACTTTTTAATTTAACTACTTGATAAATAGCTGTGAATTCGATCTCGAGTGTTTCCACTTTGTTTGCATTTATAATTATATGGTGCTCATTTCACGAGCACTTTGCTTCTCGTTACCAATTGTATTTGCTTCCTCATAGAGGAAGCACATAGTTATTTTTTCAATAATAGACAAACCAAAGTCTTCATTTTGATCAATTTAAAAATAGAAATTAAAAAAAATGCATAACTACAAAATAATATAAAACGAAATTTTTAACACGAAGTCAAATCAGACAAACAAATTTTGTATTCGAAATGATAATTTTTCGGGATGGAAAAAGGGAAGGAAAAGTTCTGTCACATCCTATCCCTTTCCCAGCTTCATGATTTATTCACAAAAAATGTCAGAATTACTCTATTTGAAAATTTATGATCAAAAAGTATTTTCTATTCATACGTCAACATTATAGATTATGTAGATGAAAACAGATTTTCTGTTTAAAACAGATGACTCAAATATTATAAATAAGCATAACTTCCTTAATCTTCAATAAAGTGTACTGATATTATAGATCAATTGATTTTCCTCGAATCAAGGAATCTTTTCCGTTTTGACATAAATTTTGAATTATGTTAGAGAAAAAAGTTCTACTATAACAAACCGTGTTTTCAAATATTACACATTACCATAGCCCATTACCATAGCTTCCTTACACTTCAATAAAATTTATTAATATTATAAGTCAATCGATTCGACTCGAATCAACACAACTTCTCCTTTCCTGCATCAACTTTAAATTATGTCAATGAAAACAGTTTAACTATAAAAAACCGATTTTCAAAATATATAAATTACAATAAATTCCCTACTCTTTAATAAAATGTATTAATATTATAGGTCAATCGATTTTTTCCGAACCCAGGAGTCTTTTATATTCTTGCATCAACTTTGAATTATTATTAATAATAACGTCTTATACATTGAATTAAATGTCATCAACATTGAATGAATTGAATCATAAACTTATAGGACAAAAGTGAATTCAGTGGATGAGAACTAAATTCAACCGCTGAGTGATGAATTCAGCGGATGATCACTGAACTCCTCTGAATTCAGCAGGCGAGAAGTGAACTCAACCAGAGATGAGGTGGACTCCGCTGACGTAACGTGAACTCATTACGGGTATAAGCCAGGGATGTGCAGTTACGCGTAACTGGAGGGTTTTGAAGTAAAATACCTAAGTCAAGTATTTTACGTAGAAAACAAGTAAAATACCTAGTAAATTACGTGCCAAGATGGCGGACCTGTAGAACTGTACATAACCTCACTTTTTGGAATTTCTGGTATCGGCATTCGTAAGGGCGTAAGAGTTTTTTTTTCAATGCCTATATTGTCAATTGAAAAATAATAATGTGAACCTGGGATGGGCAGTTACGCGTAACTGGAAGTTTTTTACGTATGATACCTAAACGAGGTATTTTACGTAAAATACCTGGAATATGTAAAATGCATGTAGAAAACCTCTGATTGGCTGTCTGATTCGAGGTTTCAATTTCCCGCCTCAGAGGTGGCGCCCTCATATATAAAACAAGACGTAATTTACATCATGTAGAAAACTGCTGACGTAAAATACCAGGTAAATTACCGTAGAAAACCAAGTAAATTACCACGAGTATTTTACTTGCCCATCACTGGTATAAGCTGAATTCATCAAACCTAGCGTGAACTCAGTATTAATTTTATTTAGCGAGGAAATCATAGGAAATTGATGAGATCGTAGGATAGGTTCTGAAATCGTACTGTCTGATTTCCGAGTGAATAGTCCATCGATCGTAACAAAGAAATTGTACCCCCCCCCCCCCAATTACCCTCTTACTGTACGTAATTTATCGTTTCCAGAAATAAAAAAATATGGGACTTGAAAGCGATGGACATTTATTTCTGTATTCAAGATAATACATGCTTTGCAGGATGAAAGTTTCAGTTTACTAGCATTTTAATCTTGTAATATTTTCAGCATAGAATCTTTTATTAGGGGATTAAAACAATATTTCAGATCCAAATTTAAAATTTGTAAATTTGTGTATTTATTTAAAAAAAAAACTTTTCTACTGTAAAAGATGACTTTTTAAGAAAATACTTGAATTTTCAAGAGAAAAATTAAATTTGCAGACAAAATGATTGAATTTTCAACCTGCAAAGGTGAATTCTCAAATGATGAAAATTCATTCGAAAAATGAATTTTAAAACTAAAAAGTCGATTTTTCAAATAATAATTTTTTTTCTATCATAAAAGAAAACGAAGTTCACCTACACTGCGTTTAATTTAATTCAGCATTGCGACGCCTGTGCACTGGCATGCACTGTGATATATTGAGCACAGTACTATCAGTACTTAGGAATCGTACTTGCCAACAAGTTCTTCATCTTCTTCCCGTTGCGGGAACGACGCAGTATATATGATGGATTAAGGTGAATCATTTGGTTAATAATTCGTATCAATGTTTCCAAACAAACAAAAAATGGATTTTTTGTTTGGATCTGACCAAATTTCCGGCTGATATGCATGAAAATTCGATTAAAAAATATTTGGTCCACCCTAATGTAACATGTATACGCCGTCAAAATAAATTGATTAATAAATGCAATTTTCTTAATTAATTAATTGCAATAGCACATTTTTGAGATAGTAATACTTAGTGATCGCATTATGTAAGTAGCATATGAATCTTAGGACATGAAAAATTGTAAATAAAAGTTCTTGAAAGTATATTGAATAAAAATTGTAAGAACAATTTGTTGCATTTTTAACCTTTTCCCATTGCATACCAAAGAGCAGGTACTAAGAACATGAAAAATCGACATTCGTGATATTTCCGAAAACAACATTTTTCACCAAAATAGATAAGAAAGTTACACAACTGGCAGAAGCACAGCCGAAAGTTTAAGGCAAAGTGTCGTTATTTAACTGTCTTATCTATATTTTAGGATTTTCGAAAAATGTGATTTTCAGACATATATCAAGAATGTCAAATTTGTTTACCTTTGCGACTCTCTGACACAAAGGAAAAGTTATATAATGTTTATGTGCAGTGGACATGTTTATGTGCTATTTTTCATTTGTTTTGTACAGACAAATTTATAAAGCAAATGTAACATATCACTGTCTTGTCCACTATATAACAAAGTGGCGGCTCAGTCCCACCCCCAACCGATTGTGGGCCACCCGCCACGTATTCAGCAGCGACACCCACGTGGGCCGTACCGGCGAAACTGGGGAGAAGTGGCAATCACAACTTTCACCCAAGCTTTACTCAAGCTTGTCACCAACATTGGGAGCAATTGGGAGACTTGGGCAAAATTTTCACCCAACATTGACTCAAGCTTTGCACGCCCACGTATCGCCAGTCGCCACGCATTCTGCTGTGTCTACATGGAGACTCAGACACAGTGATGCCAATACTGGCGCCTTTTGCTCCTGCGCTTGCGTTCGGGCCGCGATAGGCTAACGATAGGCTAACTCACGATTCAGAGTAATTGTTTAATATCACTTGATAATTAGCAAGTGAATATTTTCAGGATTTTACTCGCTGAATCACCTAAGCGATTAGCAAATAAAACACAATCAAAGTTTGAAGAAGTAAATAACAGTAACTACATTTTGGACTTTAGTGATTTTGGATGAGGCACCACAACCTAAAATCTTATACTTACACGACAGATTAATCGTAGAAAGCGTGAAAAATTATATGATATATTAAATCAATCTTGACCGAATTTCGTGATCGTTCATCTAGTGATGCTTGAAATTATTATTTATCTTCAGCTTTGTAGGTAAAACTTTCATCACGATCGTTATACCATCTCTGGTTATACACACGGTATTTGTTTGGTTTCTGGCAATGTAAAAGTTTTCTCACAGTTGTCAACATTTTTAAAGTAAAAAGTAAAAATTGGAAAGTTTTGAAAAATTTATTTGAGAAATTAGCACACAAATTCAGACAAAAATTTGGGAAGTTCCGTAATTATGAAATTTCGGAATGTATACAATTGAAAAATCATGAAATAATAAATCAAATAAACTACTTTTATTTGATCAACCCATTTTTTACTCATGCATTATTTAAACAATTTTTTAATTGTTTAAATTCGGTAATATTTTTAAATGTCAGAATCTCAATTTGGCAATTTCAACATGCAGGGTGTAGGCAATGGTATAATTTCGTACTTTTTCAATTTAAAATATTTTTTCAAGAATTTTGACAGGTTTCAAGAGGATAAAAAATATTCTTAATATTTCTAGGAAAATTTTTATTGAGGTTTATTTTGAAAAGTTTATTTTCACAGAATATTTAGAAAGATTTTTCAAAATTTCTCAAGACTTCCAAAATGGTTGAAACAGAATTTCCAACATTCCAGAGGAATTTGTATAATGTTTAATATAATGTATAATATACATGTTTTAAGGTTTTAAAGGAATTTGAAAGGTTCCAAGGTAATAAACCAATTTTCTTGAGATTCCTTGGAAATTTCTTGCAAATGCGGACATAATTAAATTTGTTCAATTCTAGTTTGCAATGTTCAAACATTTCGAATATTATTGAGAATAAAGTTTACGAAACTTCACAACCGAATTGGAATTCACTAACATTGCTCCTAAAATTGAGTAAATTATATGGTTTCTTTCAAATTATAAACATTCAATTGAAATAGGATTATGAGAAATAATTTGTTTTAATAAATTTGAATTTCGCGGTTCGCAGCGGCCGTAAACGGCGAGGTTCACCAATCAGCGCGTCACGCACGATCTCGACATGCCGCGGAATTTAAATTTACAAACGCAACTTCAACCATTTTCTCTTGTTCATATGCAAAATAAATAACAAAAAAAACGTAAATAATATAAAATCATAGCTTCGGAAAAATAATTCTTATCTAGTTACAATTTTGTTAAGTATCAACAAAAATATTACATTTGATCGGATTTCATTATGGGAGAAATAATTTAGAATTCAAAATAAAAATTTGAATTCCCTATTTATTTGTTTTGATTTTCCATCACTTCAATTGGAGCTAAAATTAGATTTTAGGAAAGTGAAAAAGTTTTGAAAGACGTAAAAATTTTATTTTGAAATCTTCAAAAATTAACATGTTTTTAAAACATTAAGAACAAAATGTCCATTTTTTTCGACTTCGAAATCAAATTTTTAAGCTTCCTTAGGAATTTAAAGGGTTTTGAAGGTAATAATGTAGACACAATTACATTTGTTCTTACCTAATTTTCGAAGTTCAAACCTTTATAATTTTATTCAAAATAATATTTCATAATAATTTATAATATATAATATACATTAGAATTTACCAGTTCTGTTGTATTACATACCTCGAATGAAATGAGTTCTTCGCAAATCATTGACTTTTGAGTAATATTCCGATGGTTACTTTTAAGGTTAAATATATTTTTGAAAATTTTTATTTCTCAAATTTAATGTAGGTTGTCCATACAAAATATTCACTACGAAGTTGGCATTTTTTCACTTATAGCAATGCAAAACAGGACATGGCGTGATTTAATTCAAACTTTTATATTGACGTCACTATTTTAATTAATAATTGTAACAGCTGGGGACATAAATTTCAGGGGAAAATTTATTAAAAAACAAAGTTTAACCCTTACCGACCCTAAAAGTAATAATAGTTCAAAAATTTCAAAAAGTGGACATGGCGTAGTATAACTCTAGGGCGAAAATTTACAAAATTGTAACCAGATAAGAATTATTTTTCCGAAACTATGATTTTATATTATTTACGTTTGTTTTGTTTAACATTACAAAAATTTATTTTGCCTGTGAACAAGAGAACATGGTTGAAGTTGCGTTTGTAAATTTAAATTCCGCGGCATGTCGAGATCGTGCGTGACGCGGGTAGGTATTCACTTGTCCAAAATTTCATTTTCCCTAAAACTCATTTTGCCGAAAAAACCACTAGATTACTAGCCGCCTTCGAAACAATTCGAAGGCGGCTAGTAATCTAGTGATTTTTTCGGCAAAATGAGTTTTAGGGAAAATGAAATTTCGGACAAGTGAATACCTACCCGTGACGCGCTGATTGGAGAACCTCGCCTTTTATGGCCGCTGCGTACCGCGAAATTCAAATTTATAAAAAGAAATTATTTCTCATAATCCTATTCCAATTGAATGTTTATAATTTGAAAGAAACCATATAATTTACTACATTTTAGGAGCAATGTTAGTGAATTCCAATTCTGTTGTAAAATTTCGTAAACTTTATTTTCAATAATATTCGAAATGTTTGAACATTGCAAACTAGAATTAAACAAATTTAATTATGTCCGCATTTGCGAAAAATTTTCAAGGAATCTCAAGAAAATTGGTTTATTACCTTGAAACCTTTCAAATTCCTTTAAAACCTTAAAACATGTATATTTTGTTTTTAATTATTTTTTCAATTTTTTCAAATTAATAATTATATAAATTCCTCTGGAATGTTGGAAACTCTGTTCCAATCATTTTGGAAGTCTTGTGAAATTTTGAAAAATCTTTCTAAATATTCTGTGAAAATAAACTTTTCAAAATAAAACTCAATACAAATTTTCCTAGAAATATTAAGAATATTTTTTTATCCACTTGAAACCTGTCAAAATTCTTGAAAAAAATATTTTAAATTGAAAAAGTACGAAATTATACCATTGCCTACACCCTGCAATTTGAAATTCCCAAATTGTAAAATTTCGGAATAATGAGATTCCTGACAGTTTAAAATATGACCGAATTTAAACAATTAAAAAAATTGTTTAAATAATGCATTAGTAAAAAATAGGTTGATCAAATAAAAGTAGTTTATTCGATTTATTATTTAATGATTTTTTAATTGTATACATTCCGAAATTTCATAATTAAGGAACTTCCCAAATTTTTGTCTGAATTTGTGTGCCAATTCCTCAAATACGTTTTTCAAAACTTCACAATTTTTATTTTTCACTTTAAAAATGTTGACAACTGTGAGAAAACGTTTACATTGCCAGAAACCGAACAAATATCGCGTGTAGGGTGACCAGACGTCCCGGTTTTCGACCTCAAGTTGGGGCGTCCCGGTTTTCACTTAAAATGTCCCGGTTCTTCGGAAAAATCCCGGTTTGTCCCGGTTTTTCGTGAAAATCGTATAAATCTATTGAGCGCAAAAAAGATGATCTTCAATTGTTGTTGATTCTGCATTTTGGAATAAAAGTATAGCTATTATACAATTAATATTTGTGCCTTTAATGTAATGTGCCTATAAAAAATTTGTTGGTGACCTTTTTTTTTTAGTGGTGACATGAAAAATTTCTGAGTGTCCCGGTTATTGGTGCAACCCATCTGGTCACCCTAATCGTGTGTATAACGATCGTGATGAAAGTTTTACCTACAAAGCTGAAGATAAATAATAATTTCAAGCATCACTAGATGAACGATCACGAAATTCGGTCAAGATTGATTTAATATATCATATAATTTTCCACGCTTTCTACGATTAATCTGTCGTGTAAGTATAAGATTTTAGGTAGTGGTGCCTCATCCAAAATCACTAAAGTCCAAAATGTAGTTACTGTTATTTACTTCTTTAAACTTTGATTGTGTTTTATTTGCTAATCCCTTTGGTGATTCAGCGAATATGATCCTGAAAATATTCACTTGCTAATTATCAAGTGATATTAAATAATATTTATTTCAGACGATGCTCCGGGCACCCAAAGTGATAGTAACGACCCTGCTCTCTCCGCACGCTCTAAATCGTGAGTTAGCCAATCAGCTCTCAGAACGCCTAGGAACATTTCTTCCGCGCCGTAAATAACTGGACGTTTGGCTAATTTAGGAAACGGTCCCGTTTCACGGTCTCAGAGTCTCCATGTAGACACAGCATTCAGCAGCGCCATCTATTGATCAGCGGCATCGATACGTTAGACTCAGTAGGTAAGAAAGATTTTGATTACAGTGTGCTCCTATACCACCAGAAGTGTGACACGCCCGTCTTATAAAGCGCGCCAAAGTTTGAATTTTTCTTATTTCGCTTTATTTCGATGAACTCTGCTACCACCAACGTTGACCTCCTTCCCGTCCGTCTCGTCGCTTGAAGAGGTTAGAACCTCAACTCCTCTGTGGCACAATCCAAACAAACTGCTAAATCCGTTTTTATTATAATTCTAATTGAATCAAAAATTGGGGAAATGAATCTAACAACAAAGATTAATATCTAATTCTCTTTTAATGAATGAAAATATCAAATATAAATTTACATAGTCAGATCCATCGATTTGAAATTATTCTAAGTTCAAACTTTAATTTACATAAGCAAGTAAAAAGTAACAACCGGTCGCGACCGAAGGAAGGATCTTTCTGACTTTTTGAACTCGTTGATCTGAGATCGATGGGTCCAGTACAGTGGCCCAGGATCCCCTTCTCTATGTACATTTTCTACATTTACTTCCGCCTTTCGAGGAGAGTGACCAACGAGTTTTTCTCTAATCCATTTTTCTAGTGAAATGCCCGCCCAACGCGAACCCTCCCCCGCGAGTCACCCGAAAACATCCATGAATGAAAACATCCATGAACATGAAAACATCCATGATGGCCGCGTTGACGGTTACGTCGACCGTTACGGATAAGAAATCTTGGTACCGAGGACGTACAGGAATTTAGGATTTAAAAATCTAACAAGTACGCTTCCGTCGACAAGGCGCCTCTAAGTGGGTTATTTTGACTCAAAGGCTCGCAACTCGAATACATTTACACAATGAAACTTTAGTCTTTCATCAACGATTCGCGAAATCGGAATCCCAAACTAATTTAAATTCTTAAGCTCGTAACTTTCCCACTGGTCACTTCCTGTTCAGGTTTCAAGTAAGCTAGTTAATTAACAGTAACTTAATATATACATTCCCAAGTAGATTACAAAATTCCAAGATGCTATTCAGTCCTTTTGGAATTTCCATTTTGGCTTCTAACAAAGAAGTCTCGATATACAAGTTTTATTCCGTGAATTTTATATTGTTAATATTAGGATAAGTCGACCCGCCACTTGCGATTGCCAATATCCTATTTCCGCTAAAAATCTGTTCTCTTAATTTTATATAAATTTGAAGCAAATTTAAATTTTATCGCAGAAATATTATAATTTCCTGTCGGTAAAACAGCTATCTGTTACATTTTGCCCCTTAAGAAAAGGTTGCTCCTTATAGGACGACCTTTTCAAATTCAAATTCTGCCGCGCAAATACTCCCCTCCTTGGGAGTTGGAGAAGTCGGTGTCCAATCGCTTTTACGTATCGCAAGAATGGCGAAGGCTAGGGCACGTGGATCTGACATCAGCGGTCACAGGGATCGCGTATTGCCTTCAAAAGTTCGTTTACTCACGTGGGGATTCTGCGCACGCGCAACTGCCTACGGTATTAATGAGGCCGTGAAGCCTACCCAGGTGTGGATACGATTACACCTGTCAAAAATGTGACATATATATATATATATATATATATATATATATATATATATATATATAATGTCTTAATCTAATTAAGGGTAAGTAATCTAAAATAATTCATAATTCTTTTACTCTTTCATTGAAGAAAATATCCATTCCATCGAACCTTTCTTTATTTGATTTATCCCAATTTTCTACTAAAATCCACCAAAATCGGCTCTTATTATTATCAAAACATTTTTTTTCGGCTTGCCTGTTTGTTTCTTATTTCAGCTTATCTTTGCGTACAACATTTTAAAAGCCTATTTAATCGCCTGGTGTGGGAGCAAAATTTTCATTTCCCTTTGATATCGAGTGGTATGAAGGAGTCGGCCACGTGGAGCATAAACAGCACCAAATTTCAATTTAAATTAATCTCATTCGAGTTTAATCACAAATAAATGAAAATTTGGTTTAAAACTTTGAATTAATTTTCCTTTTAAATTTAAGTTCGCCCCCCTGTTTATACCCTTTCTTTTTAATATATAAGTAAGTTAAGGTTTAATTCTTAAGTACTCATTTCTAAAAACTTTTAGGTGACTGATAACAAAAGAGGAAATTATAAAATAAAAGAAACAAAGGAATGAAATAATTATTCTGATTATAACCTCTTCAGGCCACACTTGTTTTCTTATTATAATAAGGATGATCTACATAATTAAAAACATAATTAAGGTAAGTTATATCGTATTCCACTTTTCTCTAAAAAGAATCATCGTTCATAAAGAAAACAAATTTTCAATAATTTGATTCCTACACAAAAATATTTGTATTCAAGCAAAAAAAAAATTAACCTATCAAACCAAAAATCCTAATTAAAGAATAGTTAAATTCAAATAAAGTAAAAGAATAAACAAAACAACACGAAAAAAAACAAGAGGAATTTTGAGAAACTCGATTAATTGAATTCTGAATTGAATTGATATTAATTTAATTGGGCAGAAAATTTAAATTAAGAAAAATAAAAAGACACTGTACATAGGTTGCCCGCGACAGAAAGTATGTTACTGTCGTGCACGGTCGTATACACATGTTGATCCTACCAGTTGAGTGGTCGTGTCGACTATAACGTCATAAGATCCGTCGAATCAAAATCGCTTTTTTTTTTTAAATATTTAGTTTCAACTAAAGTTTTATTTTTTTTATTCGCGGTATTCTTTCGGTGACTCGATTTTTTCTCTCTCTCTTTTTCTCTTTTTTTTCCTTCGCGCCTGAACGACCGTAGTGGTCGTAAAAGTCAACGAGAGTTCCCCATATCAGGCCTCTACTTCGGTCGCCTCGTCTCTGGGTTTTCCAGTTTGATCTGGTTTAAAATTGAAAATATAGCCCGAATTTGACTTGCAGCTAGTTTAAAGATATTCTTACCAACTAATTCAAATTCACTTATCCATAATGTTTAAAATCTTGGGGTATGCCCTCACCCCCTTATAAAATATTAAAATTATCTATAAAATTTTAATATTTAAATAATTATTTTAGACAAAGAGGGTTTTTGAAAAAAGAAATGTCATGAATGTGCAATAAATTTGAAATAAAGCTATGAAACAAAATCCTAAAGATTCAAATTTTCTCGGTTTTTTAGACTTACAATTCAATTTCCCAATTAATACAACACAATGTTAAGTAATGGTCAATGTTCAACTTTTCCAAAAGAAAAGGAATGAAATTTAAATTAAAGAAATCAAACTTTCATCATTTTTCTTATACGGTGGAAAACATTTTCTATTTTTAATTTATATAATTTAAGAATAAGCTATGCAACTTAATAAGTTTCGCAGCTACCCTTAGTAATTCTAAAATTTTAATTTGTTATTGTTAACCCTTATTTATTCAGCATTAATTTAATTTTTAAACAATAGAAACTGACTTAATAGTTAAATTTAATCTGGATCTCAACAAATGGTAGTCTATAAGCAACATTTAACAAGTTTATGCATTTAGTTCTGAAAGTCCAAAATTCGAAATCAAATTCAAATAATCATCGGGATTTGAGCAAGGCGAAAATTTGTAGAAAAAAGGGAAACGAAGGAAGAGAGAAAACCTCAACAGGTCGCAATAGGCATTTGCGTGCTCGCCTCAACGCATGTACTTTGGGTCTTTGAACTCGCGTGAGACCCATGTTTGTATACAAGAGCACGTGGTCACCCGACCTACCTCAACACGTGCTCTACTCCTGTGCGCCTATCATGATTCTCGTATTAGAATTACATTTCTAGCCGATTTTAGGGCAATTTCTTACAGATTTATAATTAAATATAACGTAAGAACGCATGTTTTACTCGGTTCATGTGTACTACTTTATATTCTTTCGGTCCCAACTCTAGTTTTAAATTTATTCCATTTATGACTTGCAGGATTTTGTACGGGCCTTCATAATAATCGTCTAATTTATTGTCCCTAGCTGGAATAAGTAAATAAACGTATTGACCGGGTTCGAATTTTTGATCGTTTAATTTCCTATCATAATATTTTTTACAAAGTTGTTTAGCCGCTTCTAGACGCGCAGATACTAATGATTCAGTTTCAATTATGCGATTCAGTAAATTATCTACATACTGAACAAAAGTTAATGAAACTTCTTCATCGGAGAAGGCAGAGGGAAAACGAACTTTCCTGCCGAAAACAATCTCATGAGCGGTTTTTTCGGTGGACTCATGTACTGATGTATTAAATGAAAATAATGCAAAAGGTAACCACTCATCGCAATTAGTTTTTTCGCAATAATGCCGTAAATATTCAACGAAAGTATGATGACTTCGCTCTAAGGAACCCAGTGACTGTGGATTATAGGCACTGGAGCGATATCTTTCAATTTTGAATATTTCTGCGAAACTGTCCATAATTTGGCTCATAAAATTTGAACCTTGCTCAGTTTGTATGATCTCAGGACATCCAAAGGTAAAAAATTAAATTTTCTGCAAGGGCTACTGCAACATGTGGAGCATCCGTTATAGACGAGGGTATTGCACTCGAGTATTTACTGAAACAGTCTTGACATGTGAGCATATATTTATTTCCTGATTCAGTTACCGGAAGTGGTCCTACAATGCCGATTTGTACCTTTTGAAAACTTCGGGTAGGTGTATCAGTAATACACATAGGTTGTCTTGTTTTTACGCGAGTTAACTTTTTCTTTTGACAAGACTCACATGATCGCACGTACTGTCTAATTTCATCTCGCATGCCTTTCCAATAATACTTTTCTCGAATTCGCATATACGTTTTAAATTCGCCCTTATGACCAGCGGCAGTCGAATCGTGGCATTCACTAATTATTCCTTTGCGCTTTTCGGGTACGGGCTCCTCGACTTCCCCAGTACAACAGTTATCTCAAAATCATCTTTACCAAAATGAGTCCGAAAAATGCCCTCAATCACCGACCAAGGCATTTTATCAAAACCATTTCCTTCTCGAGATATGCTAAGAGATTTAATTTTTGAAGTCTCTCCCTGGCGGACCGGCCGAACGCAAACATTACGCTACAGCGTAACGGTAAAGTAATGGTAAAGTAATGCTAAAGTAATATGGCATTATAATTAATAAAGGAAACAAAATTAATATGTAAATTGTTGCAATTATAATAAAACGTTAAAATTTACATTAAATGGTCATGCCGTAATTGCAACAAGTTGCTTTCTCAGCGTTAAAAAATAAAAAAACAAAGTGGCTGTCAT
>CAKNXH010045948.1:0-18810 GCA_932178445.1 Andricus quercusramuli
TCGTCCTAGAGTCGGATGTGATTTAGTTGAAATAATTTTTTTTATATATTTTATTATTGAATGACGGCATTTAACGTAGTTTCCTGTCGGCTCTTGCATTTCTGAAAGTTTGAGGCCGATATTTTACGTATAAAAAAAGTTTGAACGTTCGAAAAATTTCGAGGTTCAGAAAAAAAATGTGACAATAGTCTCCCAGTTCTAATTTGTTCGGAAATAATTTTTAGTGAAGTTCCTACCCAAATGAAGTACTTTAACGTACTTTATTGTATTCTAATACATTTTCCAAAGATTCAGCTCGATATTTTATTCTTTAAAAAAGTTCTCAGGTTCAAAAAAAAAAATTCAGTAAACTGATAAAGTGAGGTCGGCAATATAGGTATTTCGCTGTGTCACATGCCCTTAATTACTGGATTAGATAAATACTCAGATGGGAAAAAGTTGAATTTTAATGTGGAAAAGATAAAGATAACGAGGTTTAGAAAAGAAGGGGTAAGAAAGAAAGAATGGACGGAGAGATGGAAGGGAATAAAGTTAGAAGAAGGAAAAGAGTTTAAATATCTGGGATATACCTTGCAAACAAATGGAGAACATAGAGCTTATATGGGTAATTGTCAAATTGTAGGCAAATTTCAGCACCTACAGTGGCAATCAAATTATTATTAGTAATTAAATATTTCATAACGGAAATTGATCTTATCACATGTAACTATTTTAAATCCAAAAGGGGCAGTTATGAAAATAAGAAATAATAATTAATGCATGGGCACTAGGGTGGTCCAAAAATTTTTTTTTCGAATTTTTATGGGGACACCCCTCAAATTTGTTCGAATCCGCACAAAAATAAATGCGTTTTTTTTGTTTTGAAAAAAAATTATATTTAGGGGTGGCGCAAGCCCCATGAAGTTTAACATGTATTTCCCATAAGAAAAAAATACGTTTTTGTAAATCTTATTCAGAATCCTCAATATTATCTCATTCGAGTTGAAACTCAACATTTTTCTTCACAATTAGCCATAGAATACGAATAAAATATCACTTCAAATATCACCCCCATA
The DNA here is from genome assembly GCA_932178445.1 of Andricus quercusramuli. Lineage (NCBI taxonomy): Eukaryota > Metazoa > Arthropoda > Insecta > Hymenoptera > Cynipidae > Andricus > Andricus quercusramuli. Next base: position 1,056 of record CAKNXH010045948.1, read on the forward strand.
AGTCTGTTTTATAGGGTCCCAAAGAAACCCTATAAGTGAAAAAATGGGTTTTGCGAGTTTTTGGCGCTAATTATGATTTTTTTGCGGTTTTTTTTAATGCGAATTGTTTTTAATACATGAAATAAGACTTTATACTGAATATTATATATTTTCATTAATTGTTTAAACAATTTATTATTGTTTTTAGCAATTTTCTCATGGAATGGAGTTAGAAAGACGCGGTTTTTTTCACAAATATTCCTTTTTTGTCCAATTTTCAATTAGAGGGAAGGGATAGTTCATCAATGTTAACAAGAGTGATTGTTTAAACAATTTATTATAATTAAAAATAATATTATATTTGAATAATGCTAGAAAGATGCGGGTTTTTTCTGGCTTTTTGTCCAATTTTAATCTGTAGTAAAGTAATAATAAATTTAAGTTAAAAAAATAATTGTTTGAACAATTTATGAAAATTATTAATAATATTATATTTGAATAATGCTAGAAAGATGCGGTTTTTTTTTAAATTTCTGGCTTTTTGTCCAATTTTCATTTAGAGTGAAGTAATAATAAATTCAAGTTAACACAATAATTGTTTGAACAATTTATTATAATTATTAATAATATTATATTTGAATAATGCTAGAAAGATGCTTTTTTTTTAATTTCTGGCTTTTTGTTTAATTTTCATATGGAGTAAAGTGATAATGAATTCAAGTTAACAAAATAATTGTTTAAACAATTTATTATCATTGTTGATAGTATTCTCTTTGCTTAATTGGTAGAATGTTGCAGTTTTTTTCTGAAATTTTTCACTGTTTGTCTATTTTCTATTAGGCGTGTCTTGATAATTAATTAGATTTAGCAAAAATAATTGTTTAAACAAATTATTATTGTTTATGAATATCTTCATGTATATCAATTGCGCCTGATAGTTGCGGTTTTCCGGCAATTTTCACCTTTATGTCCTTTTTTCACTCAGTGAGGTAATAATTAATTAAAGTCAACAAAAAAGTTGTTCAAACAATTTCATATTGTTAATAACAAACTTTTCTTAGATAAGTGCTAGAAAGTGGAGGTTTTTTCTAAAATCTTTCACTTTGCATCGCCTTTTTATTTATGAACAAGTAATAAGTCGGCCACAACAAAAATGATTTTCCGAAAGGTATTGTTGTTTTAAGTGAATTATTTTTGCTCTTTTCACAATGCTTAAAAAAATTAATTCAAAGAAAAAAATCTATTTTACACGAAAGGCAGAAATCAATATTAAATTGTTCAAACAACTTTTTTGTTGACTTTAATTAATTATTACCTCACTAAGTGAAAAAAGGACAGAAAAGTAAACATAGCCGAAAAACCGTAACTATCAGGCGCAATTGATATAGATGAAGATAGTCATAAACAATAATAATTTGTTTGAACAATTATTTTTGCTCAATATAATTAATTATTAAGTCACGCCTAATGAAAAATAAACAAACAGTTGAAAATTTCAGAAAAAAACGCAACATTCTACCAATTGAGCAAAGAGAATATTATCAACAATGATAATAAATTGTTTAAACAATTATTTTGTTGACTTGAATTCATTATTAATTCACTCCAAATGGAAATTAAACAAAAAGCCAGAAATTTGAAGAAAAAAAAACCGCATCTTTCTAGCATTATTCAATTATAATATTATTAATAAGTATAATAAATTGTTCAAACAATTATTTTGTTAAATTGAATTCATTATTACTTCACTCCGAATGAAAAGTGGACAAAAAATCAGAAATTGAAACAAAAAAACGCATTTTTTCAGCATTATTCAAATATAATAATATTAATAATTAAAATAAATTGTTTAAACAATTATTTTGTTAACTTGAATTCATTATTACTTCACTTCAAATGAAAATTAAACAAAAAGCCAGAAAATAAAAAAAAACCGCATCTTTCTAGCATTATTCAATTATAATATTATTAATAAGTATAATAAATTGTTTAAACAATTATTTTGTTAACTTGAATTCATTATTACTTCACTCCGAATGAAAAGTGGACAAAAAGCCAGAAACTAAAAAAAAATCCGCATCTTTCTAGCATTATTCAAATATAATATTATTTATAATTATAATAAATTGTTTAAACAATCACTATTGTTAACATTAATGAAATATCACTTCCCTCTAATTGAAAATTGGACAACAAATGAAAAATTTGTGAAAAAACCGCGTCTTTCTAACTGCATTCTATGAGAAAATTGCTAAAAACAATAATAAATTGTTTAAACAATTCATTAAAATATCTAATTTTCAGTATAAAGTCATATTTTATGTATTAAAAACAATTCGCATTAAAAAAAACCGCAAAAAAATCATAATTAGCGCCAAAAACTCGCAAAACCCATTTTTTCACCTATGGGGTTTCTTTGGGACCCTATAAAACAGACTTATGGGGGTGATATTTGAAAAGTGATATTTTATTCGTATTCTATGGCTAATTGTGAAGAGAAATGTTGAGTTTCAACTCGATTGAGATAATATTGAGGATTCTGAATAAGATTTACAAAAACGTCTTTTTTTCTTATGGGAAATACATGTTAAACTTCATGGGGCTTGCGCCACCCCTAAATATAATTTTTTTTCAAAACAAAAAAAACGCATTTATTTTTGTGCGGATTCGAACAAATTTGGGGGGTGTCCCGATAAAAATTCGAAAAAAAATTTTTCCAATGCATTTTTGGACCACCCTAATGGGCACGCGCATATAATCAGTCGTACGCTGTTCTATTGTACCGTACGGTAATGATGCGAGAAAAATGTTAAAGTTTAACCTTTTTTATTGTTTATAAAAAAATAGCAAATTTTAATTATCAAAAGTCACCTACTTATGAAAGAAAACACCACCAAGCAAGTATTGGAATTGTTTTCATAATTTTTGTTCACTCCGAAAATGCTTTTTAACGCATGTACGGTAATGACGTTTTTGTTGTCAAGATGCACTTTTCAGTTTTAATATCGGATTCACAGAAAAGAGAGTTAATATTTTAAGCTCAATTTTATAAAAACTTGTATTAAACAATACGCCTAATATTTTTGTATTTATTACTCAACTGTAACTACAATATTTTACTAGAAAAACAGACGTACGGTAATGAGTTCTGAAATGGAAAAAATTGAGGGACAGACATCAAGGCTTTTAAAATATTATTTATTTAAATTAAAAAAATGTGCATACATTGAATTTATGTTCATGTGAAGTTTACAAACTTGATACGTTAAGCGTTTTTCAGGTTACTGTCTAAAAAAACGGAGAAAATCAGTTTATCCTTGTGCAAAGTGAGGTTGAGACGCCGTACGGTAATGACGTTTCGGGTGTTCTTATATTAAATTAAATTAAATAGGAACAGAAATGAAAAAAAGGAACTGCCCATTCTGTAGAGGATGATAATAAGTGTTTATTAAAATTTTAAAAAAATCTGCACGAGCTTCTAAGTTAATGTTATATTATTCGGACTTCAAGTTTGCCTTCAATTTGACAATTACCCATATAAGAGAAAGGATACAGAAAGCAGCAGGGGTAATGGGAACAGATATGGGGAATAAGAAGAAGGTTAAAAAAAATTGGAGAAGGAAAATGTGGCTATTCGACACGCTGGTGTGGCTGGTATTAGGTTATGGAGCAGAGATATTGGGATAGAAAGAACGGAAAGAGATGGGATATATGGTGAAAGAAGAAGCGCAAAGGGATAAATGAAGTGCTAGGGCGGGAAAGAGGGCATGGAAATTTGAGACGAAGCAAAGGAAGGGAAAGGGAGGGGAGTTATGAGAAAGTGTTTTGATAGAGGTAGACGAAAGGAAAGGGAGGACGATAAAATTAACGAAATGGGAAGAAAAAAGGAGGGAGTTCTTTGATGCTAGAGATACAGAAGAAGGGACTGGAGTAAACGATAAAGGATTGGAAAAAAGGGAGAGGGAAAGAGAACTAAAAGAAAGATGGGGGATTATTGAGGAATGAAAATATAATAAATGGTATAAGATGATAAAAAAGGAAGGAGTGAAAAAGACACTACTTGTGCCGAAATTTTGGTACAAATAGCCAGATTTTTTCGTTACACATAGACACTGGCATTTAGATAATAAAAATAACTTAAATCAAAAGGATAATAATTACAATTTTAAAGCCATTGAGTTTACAATCTTGTTTATTATATTTTGCACTGCCTTCATTAAAATATGAAAGTTTTTTTGACAAGAACTTAAACTAAGAAACCTTATTGTTCTGAAAAAATACAAAAATTGGTAGTTTAGAGTTCTCTAAAGGTCAGGGAATTCTAAAATGTCAGGGAATTTAAAACTGGTTAGGAAAAGGCTGGGAATTTCATAGGGTAACCTGAAAGAGTCAGGGTATTTTTGGGAATTTTTCTGAAATCTTCCACCCTTCCCAAAATTACGGAATGAATATACGTATAAATTCTGCTAATTAAAAATACGTGGAATCTTGATGAAATTTTTTTTTATTTTGTTGAAAATTAAACAATTTTGTTAAAAAGTCAGTCTTTTTGATTGAAAATTCAGCTGTTTTGTAGAAAATTCTTTTTTTTAGCATGAAAATTCCAAATTTTGCATGCAATTTTTTTCTACATTGACTGAAAAAGATTTATTGGTTGAAAATTCATCACTTTTATTGAGAATTTTTTGTTTTGTTTGAAAGTTAATCCCTTATCGTAGAAATGTCATCTTTTTTGTTAAAAAATGCAACTGTTTGGTTGTAAAATCTGTTTTGGTTGAGGATTTAACTGTTTTGTTCACATTTCTTTTTCTTTGGTTGAATTAAACTGTTTTTGGTTTAAATTTGTCTTTTATCTGTGAAATATCAACTATTAGATTATTCTTTGAGAATTCACCTTTTTGGGTTGAAAATAAACTGCTTAGTTGAAAATTGAAATACTTCGTTAAAAATTGAAATACATCGTTAAAATTTTTTTTTTCGTAAAGATTCATCAATTTAGTTACAAATTCCTCTTCTTAATTGCAAACTCAACTATTTGGTTAAAAGTTAATATATTTGGTTAAAAACTCGTCTTTTTATGTTAAAAATGTATATTTTTGATTTTAAATCAACTTCTTTAACCCTTAAAGGCCACGTGGGGTCATTGTGACCTCGATGTTTTTCCGATTTTTGCCGATTGTCTATGTTTTTATTCAAGTATTTTTTCGAATAGTTAAATTAGCACTGAGGCTTTATAAATATTTTATCCCTATTTTGTATTGTTTCAACATCACTCATGATTTTTTTCAGCCAAAAATAACGTTTAGTTTATTTGGAGGTGTGTCCTTCAAGGGTTAAATTAATTTTTTGGCTTTAAAATTCAACAAATTTGTTGGAAATTAACTTTATGGAATTTAAGAATTTTAAATTAGATTTTAATCAAATTCAAAATGCCATTGAACGTGCAATACTGAAGTTAATGTGTAGAATTCCTGAAAATAAAACAAGAATCTAACGATCAAATTTGTACAACCACCACAAAATGCTCCTATTGCAATTCCTAAAAAAATTTGGACAATCACCAAAAATGTTCCTATTGCAATTCTTAAAGACAAAAAACAAATTTTGTCTTTCCTCTTTTTCATTTTTGTCCAAAGTAACAATTTTGTTTTGTCTTTGGGAATTGCAATAGGAGCAATTTGTGGTGGTTGTTCCAGCTTTATCTTTAGATTCTTGTTTTATTTCCAAGAATTCTATACATGAACTTTTTTGTTCAGAATTCACTTTTTTTTGGCAGAAAGTTATTCTTCTTGGTTGAAAATTTATCTTTTTGTTTAAAATTTTATCTCACGGGTTGAAAATTTAACTATTTTGTTGCAAATTAATTTTTTTTTTCAATTGAAAATCAAATTATTTGGTCGAAAATTTAACTATTTTGTTGAAAATTAATCTTCTTAAATTTTAAATTAAATTATTTGGTTGAATATTCATGTATTTTGTTGAAAATTCGTATTTTTTTATAGAAATGTAATCTCACTAGTTGAAACTTTATCTTTTTGGATAAAAATTCATTTTTTTTCAATTCCACAATTTTGTTGAAAATTCGTTTTTCTGCTTAAAAACTATTTTTTTCCAAACTGAAAATACAAGTATTCTGTTTTTGAAGTACTTTGCTATTAAGTATGTATGAAAGTTATCCCAAGTTTAAAAATTGGCATAGTCAACAATTATTTATAAAACAATGCTTATTTAGAGTTTTATGCACTGAGAAACCCTTCTTTGTATTTCTTGTTAAAAATCACACTAGATTTCACTATCTGAACTTTGCAATGAGAGGCAAAAAGCAAATTTTAATAATATTTACTAACCTCAATAGTAACTCGTAGCTACTTAAAGAATTATAAAATATATTGGAATAAAAGTTAAAACTATTGCATTTATTGTAAAAGACATTTGAAGTATTTATTAACCTCTGTAGTAAAACTGCAAGTCAGCACTATTTACTAATTTTGTTAGGAGAAAATAGTAAATTTGTTGGATTGATATCTGGAGAAGATAACAGTATTTACAAAGTGCTGTAGTAAAATGATGCGCAGGGACCGTGCGCACCGAATTACTATTTGGTTAGCAATATATGCTACAGTGGGAATAGTAAAAAAAATAAACACGTGTTTTGCTAACTTTCACACAAGCCTACCTACACACATGTTCTACATTTAACGCATAATTCACATTTATTTAAATTAAGAATTGACAACATTAGAAATTACATATATGTATATATTCTTAAAAGAGAGTATTATATTATAAAGCTGAAACAGAAAAATCGGGTTAGAAGAAAACGAAGGCTGGCGGGAATCGAACACGCGTCTCCGGGACAGCAGTCGGGCGATGATCCATCTACCTATAAGACATTTTGTGACTCAGAATGAAAACTTCCATATGACCTGAATGATAGAAAGTTTATTGGTTCTAATTCATTTAATCCTTAATTGATTAATATTCATGATATCTTTATAATTTTAAACAACAAAATTTTTAATGTAATTAAATAAGTAAATTTTTTTTTAATTACGTTTTTTTGCGGATTTTGCATTGAAACATAAATTAGATGTCATTTTCGCAACCTAAAAATATGATCGGCGATCGACACACGTCGGATGCACTCGGCCGCGCTCGGTCCAAGGCTCGATACTTTCTGCTAAATCAGTTAGTAATATTTGGGACCAAATTTAATAATTGGTATTAACCTTTGTTACAAAAAGTAGGAAATGTCCATAATACACATCGTGTTCCTACAGACAATAGTAATTTCTTCTACATATTTAGTATATTATGTTATTTAAAATACTTATTACTTTTATTCTTTTTGTACAATTTATTAATTTCTCTACTAATTTTTCCTACATCGGATTTTACTACAGAAAATAGTAAGGATTGCTATTACCAAATAGGAAATCTTCTTATAAAAATAGTATAACTTATTATTTATGTATTAAAATGCCGAAATTTAAGCATTTTGCCCCCATTTGCTATCCGTTTTAGTAATTTTTCTAACCTATAGTTTCTCAGTGTGTTTTTGCTTCCTCTTTAGGTAGAATTAGCAATTCTTATCTAGTTCTAATGTTGTAGTGGCTCATTTCATTCCTGCACGGAGAAAATTTGTGTGTTAAATTTTACATAACTTAGTTCGGTAAACGGAGGACATTACGGCATTATATTAAAATTTCACTTTCAGTCATGTAAAATGAAGTAGGGTAATATTTGATGTGAAAATATGAATTATTAATATAAATTCATTAAAATTTAATTCGCGATTCAGTAAGAAATAATACAACTAGATAATAAAGATTACCTAGCAGTTGGGTAAAATGAGATGTCGATTACCTACCAGTTAGGTAAAATGAGTCGAACTGTTAGGTACAGTTTCAATCATAGAAAACAAAGTCTACCACTCTAATATGTGATTTCTACATCCAGTCATGTAAAATTTCGTGCGCCAGCAAAAAAAAAAAACATTCTTGCTATAGAAACAGATTCTGCGGAAAGTCATCCACTACTAACACACACGTGCTTACACATATCATACATTTCATAAGTATATTGTTGGAAAATATACACAATTCAACTTAAACAATTACATTAAATCACGATACATTACATACGATATAGTCGCACGCTTTTAACGCTATTAACACTATTAAAAATCGAAAACGCTGTGACGGGTTTCGAACTACCTAATCTACGTTTAACGCGTTCTATCGCTAACAACTAAACCTCACGGCTAAGCTAACACTTAGAATATCGGGAAAAAAATTTCGGCTATAAAGTTAAAGTACAAGTACGTCAGGGCCGTACAAAAAAATATCTTGTCCCCGTTTCATCGAAATTTGTTATTGTAACATTTTATTAATTAGCGGGCTTATAAATTTGTAGGAAGTAAATAAAAACATGGGATAATTTTTTATTTAAAATTTTCTAATCTTGAAACTTTAAATTATTTAATTTTCAATACTTTAAACTTTTGCATGGTCTACTTTCTGAAAATAATAGACCATTATGCGTGCTATGCGCGCACTAATTACTCTTTCTTTACAAAAAGAACTCGGTTCATTTACCAACATTTTGTTATAGATTTTACAGAAAATCTTATACTATTTAAGAACGTTGTACATGATTTACAGAAGTTTCATTATTATAGCGAGGAAATTCCTCCAGGGAATTCAATATGATTGACAACTTTTTCGACTTACTGACAATTCTCACTTTTGGTGCAAAATTAGTTTTTTTATTGAAAATGTATTTTTTTAACTAAAAAGTCAGCTCAATTTTGTTTTCAAATTTTTCTATATACATTTATTCTTTTTGGTAGAAAATTAATTTGTTTTCTTGGAAATTTAAATACTTCTACGAAAATTAAAGTTTTTTACTTAAGAACTTATTTCTCTAACTAAACATTAAACTATTCTATACTTTGTCAAAAATGTATGCTTTTCAGTTGAAAATTTATCCATGTAGTTGAAAATTTTTCTTTTTTTTTGGTAGAAAATCAACCTTTTTGGTTGAAAGAAAAAAAAGGAAGAGGCAACTATTGGGTTGAAAATTCCATTAAAAATAAAAAATGTTGATGGAAAATTCATGTATTTTCTTAAAAGTTATTCTTATTTGGTAGAAAATTAATCTTCTTGGTTGAAATTTTCATTTCTGCAGTTGAACATTATTTTTTATATTGAAAATTAATTTTTTTGAATAAAAATGTGAAAATTAATTTTTTCAACTAAAAATTTAAATATACTCCATTTTTCGATTTTTTTGTCATAGCCATTAGATCTTTTCGGTTGAAAATTTAACTACGTTGTTAAAAATTTATTTGATTTGTTTACAAACTCATTTCTCTAACTGAAAATAAAACTATTCTATTCTTTGTTCAAAATGTACGTTTTTAGTTGAAAATTTGTCTTTTTTTTTATAGAAAATTCACCTTTTTGGTTGAAAATTTACCTAACTGGTCAAATGTTTTTTTTTGTTTGTTTGAAAATGCATTATTTTAGTTGAGAGTTCATTTATTTTGATGAAAATTGAAAATTGAAGATAAAGGTAGCTACTTCATTTTTACTAGAAAATTGATCTTTTCAAGTTGAAAATTCACTCAATTTGTTAAAAAGATTTTTTCTACTATGAGAAATTCAATTATACAGGTAGAAAATTCATATTTTTTTGTTATAAATTCAACCTTCTTTTCAAACATTAGTCTTCGGGGATCTCCCGCCTCGAAGTTCGAAGTCAGTTGTCCAGTGTCGTCGGTGTTTTTCATCACCCGCATGATTATACGTCAATTTTTAAATACATTCTACTTTTATTTACTGAATTAATAACTATTATCTATTGAGAGAAAAGGATAGTCTATATATTTAAATATTTTCTCAAATTCTGCAATATAAACCGAAACTTAAAAATTTCAAAGTGTCTACGGGGGACTTGGCTCTAAACTTCAGCCCTGAGAATGTTGACGTCCCTAGCGCCTATCATTTTACCTTACTGTTGTGTAATTCCTCTCCTAATGGAAGTGAAAATCTCTTTAAAAATTCTGCAATCTATACTTTCTTTAAAGTGAATTGTTAATATCACACAAAAGTAAACTTTATATAATTCATTTGATAAAAATTTACAATACTTCGCGTTATTTTATAATATATTGGTATGAAAATAATACAACCCTTATATCAATTATTAAATATCAGAATTTTCACTTTTGGACTTGAGATTTTACGTAACTCTTTTGTATTATTTATAGTTCTGTTTTGTATTAAATCCTGAAATAATTGTAAACTTTATCTAAATGCAGTAATGTCCTCCATTTACCTAAATAATTGGGTAAATTTTAATGAACAAATTTCCTCCGTGTGAAAGATTCTCTACAAACATCTTTAGTACGTTTTCATTTGAAACATTTTATTTAAGATAAGTATTTTTGATAAAAATAGCAATTCCATGTATAATTCGTAAATATTTTTATATGAAGTTCACCTTCAGTTCTCTTTCAAAATTAGTTACAATTACCAATGGGAATATTTTCATGGATTTTATAAATCATTTAGAACAATGCTCATTTTTGAACTTGAGATAACTTCAGTACATCCTTGACTATAATTTGTTACTAATTGAAATTGATATTGAGATTAATTCTCAATTTGAAACAATAAAGTATATAGGTACAATTATTATTGTTCTATAAGAATCAGTTAGGAAAAATAATGGGGCCGATAATAATTCTAAAATATGTTGGTCGCATGTTAGTAGTAAGTTTCCGTGTATAGTCAGACACACCGGAAACTTCACTTGGAGCTCTCGTTTTAAGTAGTAAAACACAAGTAGGAAAAGGGAGAATTGGATAGGGTGATATCAGGTGTTGCCATTGTTAAACTTTCGTGGTCGTTATCGTTATCATTATCATCTCTGGTAGTATACCACACTAAAGCGTGTTTCTTCCAACCTTCTTGAACAATCATACCTATTCTTTTCTTTGCATACAGCATACACTTTTCTATTTATATGAATGTCCGTATTCACTCTCAGTGTAAAAAACTTCAACTAAAACAATGTAATTAAAAATAGGTGGCTAATTTCGTGCACAAAAGAATTTGATTTCCATTATTATTATACCATTAAGCCTTTTCGCTTCCGGGGTAGGCGTGACTTGTTCGGTTGGAAAGTAGTGAAATAGGTATATAGGTATGAGGTTGATCGGTATATGGGTATAGGGTGGATGGGTATGTAGGTGTTATGTATAAATGTTTTAGATTGATCTGGAGTTCTCGTATTATTTACATAAATGACACGTTCACTCCGCAACACTTGGGCCCATTAGTATCCAAGGTCTTTGTTTCAGGCATCATTCACTCTATTGTCACTCTGTTTATAAACTATTTGTCGCCACACATTTCTGTCCTGGCATACTACTCTAGCTTCATTCACGTCCATGCATTTTTTCATGCAGGCTCTTGTATTTCTATGGCTTCTTATGTCTCTTCGTATTAGTGTCTCATTCACAGATTCTAACCATTCTTTCGGCGGTCTACCTCTGGGCATTTTGTCATTTACTTTACCTTTATACACTTGCTTGGTCAGTCGTTCATCTTTCATTCTTTCAAGATGTCCGAACCACCTTAGCTGATTTCTTTCCCATATGTCAACTAGTGTCTCCTCTGTACCACATTCTTTGAGGATTGTCTCGTTTCGTACTTTGTCCATCAGTGTTTTCCCGCATATTATGCGCAGAGGTTTCATGCCGATCGCGTTGATTTTACTCCTGTCCTTTTCTTGACAATTCCATGTCTCGCTACCGTATAGTACAGTCGGTACGAAAATAGAGTTATGTATGACCATTTTAGCTTTTTTTGATATGTTTTTATTTGTGAGGATGGACCTTGCTCTACCGATAACCTGCTTACCCTTATTTATGCGCTTATCTAATTCCCCATCTATTTTTCCGTCGTTAGTGAATAGACTACCTAGATATACGTACTTGTCAAGTTGTTCCAATTTCTCATCATTTAGGACTATGTTGCATATTGTTTTCTCACTTTTTCCCTCAAACACCATGACTTTCGTTTTATTCACGTTAATTTTGAGGTCCATGTTCTTCATGCTTGTATTAAGTTTATTCAACATTCTTTGCAAGTCTTCGACTGATTCTGCCATAACAATCTTGTCATCCGCGAAAGCCAACCCACGTACCTTGACGGTTTCGAGATCTACACCTTTTTCGTCGAAGAGGGCAGTTCTAAGACACTTATCCATGAATATGATAAATAGCCATGAGGACATAACGCATCCTTGTTTCACGCCTTGTATAATATCGAACCATTCACTCTTTTTCTCATTTACCCTTACACTCGCTTTACTACCTGTATATATTGTTTTTATTGCTTGTATGAGCCCTCCATTCACTCCATACTCTTTAAGGACTTCCCAAAGTTTACTTCTATTTACCGTGTCGAAGGCTTTTTCTAGATCGATAAATGCACAGAAGACTTTCTTTCCTACTCTCAAACTTTTTTCTGCGACCAGTCTTAGGCTAAATATCTGATCCGTACATGATCTTCCTGGCATAAATCCACTTTGGACTTCCCATATTTTCTCTTCTGTAATTTCCATTACCCTACGGATAAGTATTTTTGAGTATATTTTACTTACGGTACTTAGTAGGCTGATACCTCTGTAATTACTGCAGTTGCTTTTATCTCCTTTTCTTTTGTATATTGGTACGATAATCGCTTTTCTCCAATCGTCTGGGACTTCTCCAGTTTCGATACATAAATTTATTAATTCGTACAACCTGTGAGGTATGTACTCGCCACCGTATTGAAGCATTTCAGCGCTAATATTGTCTATACCCGCAGCCTTACCGTTTTTCAAGTTATTAATTATATCTCTGACCTCAGTGACACAGACTTTTTCAATTGGGTTTTCTAATTAATATAAATATGATATTAGCTTCTTGCAGTACAATTCTTTAATTCTGCAAAACAGATTTATGCTATATTTCGAATACCGAGATCATCAATTGTTTGTCAAATTATTCAGTTTTTTCAACAATCATTAACGTAAATGTCCCATTAATTGTGATGGTTCAAATAATCGTGAAATTTGGTTGTTATTTGAATATATTGCTAAACAATATGTTAAAAGTACCATTTGATGATGACACCCATTTATTTTTCGCATTTTCTAATACCAAATGGCATTTCAATTAATTCTAGTTCGATCAAAAGCAAGAAAATTGGCGTCACGATTACTGGGACGTTTACCTTATTTCTGCTAACAGTAAATAGTTGAATAAAATCAACATTTCTTAACGGAGAAAAAATATTTTTTTCTATCAAAACTTTTTGTATGATTTCTGGAAATGCAGTTGATATTAATTTTTGATCAAGAGTTTACGTGATAAAAAATAATATTAACATTGCCAAAAATTCAATTTTTAAACAAATCACGGGAAAATATATTTTTTTTCCATCACGGATGCGTATTGAAGTTTTATAAGGTAATTTTGTGTTGTAAGTACATAAAACGTTAATTAATTACACAAAATTCCGATACAACATTTAGTAATTTATAATAATTTTCGTAGTTAGGCGGTATTAAAGAAAGGTTTTAAAAGAAGTTGCTCTCCACGTGATGATGTGGAATTTCTTAATTTTTAAACCAATTTGTTCATAAAAATTATAACTTTTACGTAACATGTACATCAAAATACAGTCGAACTTGGATTTAAGCCCGGCTTTGGTTCTGACCTTCGGCTCAAATCCAGGCTCTCCGAACGTAAACACAAGCGCCTTATCGCAATGTTGCGCAACGTGATGCATTTATCCAGCTAGGGTGTTAGGGTACTGCGCTTTATCATAACGTTACTGTTTTTTCATGCATGAGTATACACCCGACGCTACGGGGCACATCTCCCCGCGGTTCCTCTCATCCTGAACCGCCGCGCGGCGTCAATTCTCGGAAGGCTCCAATTAAGTTTTTTCTTATCCAAATTCGACTGTATTCATATTAACTAGCTTTCAAGAAGCTTTAATGGAAAAAAGATTTTTTTCTACGAAGAAATGTTAATTTGTTCTATTTGTTTACACTATTTGTTACTAACAATAATATTGTTTACATTTTCGCTAACATTTTTTCTTGCAATATCAATGCTGAAGTACTATTTAAACAATTAGAGTAAAAAAAGCGTTACTCAAGTAAAAAAATTTACATTTGCATATGTATTTAATAAGTTGTTCATAATAATTGTTAATTTAATTATGAGCTAAAAATCTTGCTTAAATATTAGTATGTACTTGCTTTCGATAGAACTTATTTTTAAAAAACGAAATTTTTCAATTGTCTCAAATGGGAAAGAAGAGATGAAAACTGAGCTATACAAAATAGGCATATTTTGTGGAATTTTAATTTTCTCTACCGGCATATTTTATCGTGTATTAAATTGAATTCCAAAGAATTTATTATGAATTCAAACCGATTTATTATGAATTCCAAACAATTCTAGATTAATTTCAACGAGTTAAAAAATTGATGTCTGGAAAAATATGTCGCATAATAGGAAATTAAAGGGATGAGATCTTAATGACAGGTGGAGGTTATGTTTGATCTGTATGATGAAACATTTACACTACACTTCCCTCTGGAAAGAAGTAGTGGTTTGACTAACACTATTTTTGTGACCAATCACAGGGCGGCCTTCCCGCCCCCCACGAGATGTTGGAAAGAGGTAGGGGTTTGACCTACATTATATCTGTAAAAATGTATGGAAAGTTGAATGCCCGGGTAAAAATATTTGGTCTTGATTTTGTCTTGGGTAAAGACCAATCCAAGACAATTCCAAGTCATTCTGTATGTCTAGCTCGGGAGACGGAACCAGACTATTCTTGATGTCTTAGGATGAATATTTTTGACTTGAAGACATAAATTTATGTCTTGAGACCGAGGCCTCTGAGTGTCATCACTAATCCGCTTTAAACTTTATACAATGCTTACATTATTTATCTTCATGGTATTTATTGTTCATGTGTTAATAATTTCATTTATCTGCAATAGTTATGTTGTTTGGATGGCGAATCTAAAAATGTTGTCCATTTTTTCCTATCTCCAACAGTTCACTAGATACTTCTAGAAAATTACAGTTTTAATCTTTTCATCAAAAATTGTATATGCCTGCAGTTGTTGAGACAGACAGATTCCGAATTTCTCATTTAAAAATTATTTATTACAAAATTACAAGTTTTATCGGTTGTAAAATTTTAATCCTCAGCAGATGTCAACTGCTTGGTCCTCACCTAGCTACCTGATTCCTGGAAATGGCAGGCCCTGCCGGTGGGGTCCATAGTTTATAGAGGCCGGAGTATAATGGACAATAAAATGTACAAACTAAAACTTCTTTACTTTTGACCCTGGCAAATGTTAAAGCCACAAACTGGCAATATAATTTTCTTTAAGAGCAATTCGTTATATTTATCAGGACTTACACTTCTTGTCTTGAAACAAGTCAACCTGGTCTTGTCTTGGCTCAGTCAACAGTCATAAATGCAAGCAAAGTCTGTATATCTCCAATGTCTAGCTGGTGAGACGGAACCAGACATCATGGTCCTAAAGACATATTGAAGACATTCAAGACAAAATCATTATGGTAATTCATGCATGAATTACCATAATTTCTCAAATTGATCGTCATTTATAATTACTATGGAAATTTATGATGTTTGTGGTAATTTATGATAATTTACGGAAAGTTATGACGTTTTTAAAAACATGCCGGAAGAGAAATTTTAAATCCGGCAAAATATGCCGTATCTGTATACACTACGTACAAAATATAAGGTATTTTACTTAAGAAATCAGAGTTTTCAACATTCACACACTAGATCATGGTATTTGTTAACATAAGTTGTTTGTAACAATCATCTTGTAAGTTCAATTAATTATTTATGTTTCCTAAGTATATGTGCATTAACCTGATCATTGGAGAATTTGTTTAAGAAATTCTCTTTTAGATCAAAAATCATAAATTGAAAATTACTAATTTTGTCACTCTTATTTGTTTCTATATTGTTGTACAAAAAATTAAATTGAAAAATCGAGGAGATTGTGGAACTTAAAAATCTAATGCGGAGAATCGAATATGCAAAAAATGCAACAAAGAGATTTTTTGCGCAAAATATGCGTATTTGAAACTACACAGTTTTCACAGGTCTCACCCCTAAAATTTACGTTTTTTACATTCTCATCAGAGATGGTATTAGGTTTGTGTAAAATTTCGCCCTCTTCGTTTTTGTCAAATGTCCACATTTTGAGACATTCTGAACCCAAAAAACAGGTTTTTGTGAATGTGTCTGCCTGTATGTGTGTGTGCGTGTGTAAGAAGGTATGTATATAGATTTTTATTTTGTTAGCACGATAACTTTCGAAAGAATTGACAGATTGAATTGGGCTTTGGTATACTCTTGAAGTGTCCAAAAATTAAGGTCAAGTTCGTTAGCCAGCCATTTTGGACAAAAATTCAAAAAGTGAGCGCTTTTTCAACATTTTTGAGACCTACAGATGCCTTCCCTTTCTAAAATAATAACCGAAAGTTTGTTTTCATCACTCAAAATATTTCGATTTACCATTAAGTTCGCGAAAAATGAGCTTTAAAAGACAGGGAAAACTCAGGGAAAACACAGGGAAAAGAGGAAGAGGGAACTGGTGGGCACCCTGGAGGGCTAGCCAGCACCCAATTAAGGCCCAAAAAGACTGACTGGATGATAAGGGAAAAGATTAATTTTTTTTACATTTCATTTTTCATTTTTGATACTTTCAAACACCCTGGCTCTTTTTGGAAATGTACACAAAAATATGTGAATGAGACACTTAGGAAATTGGTTTATCCTGGCATGTTGAAGGAATAAAAGGTGTGATATTAACAGTTAATATCTAAGATCTTAAAAAAGCGAAATTTGATCGGCGCAATATCATTGACGTGTGGCGTGGCGAAAAAAGATTTTAACCCCGCTTTGCTTGTATATCGAGCAGTCGTCGTGTTTGTTGTGGTTTTTCGGATATATACTGCGTTAACAATTTTGGCGGAAAATGGATCAGGTATTTTCGGATATGGATATCATAATTTTTTTAAGGCTGCGTTCCGACTAGCCGGAAATGAAGATAAATGCTAGTCATCCCGGAATTCGGGACGACTAGCCTATTTCTACCATTTGGCTCGTCATCCCGAAAATAATGCACTTCATTAATTCTACTGTTTTTAACTAGACCAAAATTACCAAAATTGACAATCTTAATTTCACCATTCGGCTAGTCGTCCCGAAAATAATGCATTTTATGAAATTTCTCGTTTTAACTATACAAAAATCACAAAAAATGTTAATCACCCCGAAATTCGGGACGACTAGCCTATTTTCAACATTTGTCTAGTCGGCCTGAAAATAATGCACTTATTTAATTTTACTGCTTTCAACTAGACAAAAGTTACTGAAAATGACTAGACTATTTTCACCATTTGGCTAATTGTGCCGAAAAAATGCTAATACTGTAATTATGAGCAAGATTACGATATCCGTGGCGACAAAATTTTAAAGCGGATTCCTATAGGATTTTTGGCGAGAAACACGAATCTGAAAGTTTTACATCGATATATCGATTTCTGATGCCTTACATCTGATACCTTACTTCTGATACCTTACATTATTTTTGTGACCTGTCACAGGGGTGCCTTTCCGCCTCCACGAGGCGTTGGAAAAGGGGT
>CAKNXH010045950.1:0-24493 GCA_932178445.1 Andricus quercusramuli
ATAATAATACGCAGAAAATAAAACTGTCTAATTTAAATTTGAATCACTTTTAAGATTGTATTTACGTATAAAGTTAAATGATTTTCCGGACCTGCTCACGAATTCTCGACATTTTCCCGTATTTTTCAAGGTGCACAAAATACCCGGCTGATTCTTAGATTTCCCAAGTCGCTAGACACCTTGATCATTAGCGAAAAAATTTCTCTTGTACGTATTGTATTAACATGTTGAAAAAATATGTTTCAGAAATATTTCATATATGTTTTCACTACTCACGCTCTTTTACATCTGTTGCAAAAGTGCACTGTGGAGGAGGCGAAAGATGGTTTTCATTTCGTCTTTTATCTCGCTTATTATTTCCATCTTCCTCATCTGATGATGAAGGTATCTGAGATTTTTTCTGTTTTTTCATTCTATACGTAGAATTTGCGATTCCTCCTATATCCTTCCTCTTTGCTCTCTTATGTCGAGACTTTTTTAATTTGCTATCACTTTCAAGCTTGCTCGTATCACCTTCAGAAACTTTGCAGTACACGTTTGACAACCACATGACTGCCCCATAGTCAACTAAATAAGAAAATGAAAATGTACATTAGATTATGTACATAAAAGATTTATATTTGAAACAGATAAACATTGTATGTATGAATCACTTTATCAAAGAGCAAACTTGTTTTTCTGACTTTTTCCTGACCAATTTTTGATCTTCCCTAGCCATTCTAAATTGTTCTTTTAGGTATAAAAACAACCTCATACCTTGTAAATCTACAGCATTAATGCAAAAAAAAAGGTTGACATTACATAGGTTAATTTTCAGTTAGAAAAATAAATTTTTAGCAAAAATAAAAGAATTTTCAATAAAACAGTGAAATTTTCAACTAAAAAGATTACTTTTCTACCAAATAAAATAAATTTGTTAACGAATCAAAGAAATTCCCAACGAAATATAGTACAATTTTCAACCAAACAGATGAATTTTCAGCAAAAGATAGATTTTCCACAAAAAATGGAGTAGTTAAATTTTCAGTTAAAAATTTTTTTTTCTAGAATTCCCTGACCTATGTATGTATAAAAAACTGTGCCTATGTAGCTTATTAAAATTTGATAATATACTTACGGTTTTCACGTATGACTTTTTGGATTAAGTGTGACTTCCAATTTTCATTGTCAGGTTGAGCACAATTTGCCAAGGCTTTTTTTACCGCTTGCAGATCTCCGTTTGGAAACTATGAGTAAAATTGATTGTTTGAACAGAATATCCACGTTTCAAGAACTGGAAAAACTGCTTCATCAGCGGAAAATCGAACAAGATTGAAATGAGCCATATTTTTAAGAACTGTGAAAAATGAAAATAATTTGAGTAATTTGTGACGAAATTAAAAAATATTTAGGGTATATTTACAGTTATCAATTATTGTTAGTTTACATTGTGTATGCAATAATAAACAATATATGCGAACAATATGCTTTTCCCACAGAGGGACAAAATTTGTTTATTTGGGATTGCAGATTTTGCAAAGCTTTTTCCCCCAGAGTACGTACTGTAGTGACCTTACCTTGAAAAATCATCTCTTATAAATGAAACAATTAGCAAAAAAGTTATGTAGAACAAGAATTGAAAAACTTCAGTGTTTTAACCTTGTAGGACTTCCAACCTTTTGCACACGCAAATAAGTAGAAGATGCAAAAATTAATCAATATTAATATTTGTACACAGTCAGAAAGAAGATATGACTTTGTAAATTATTTTATTGTTAATACTTACTATGTGATGAGCTTTTTTCAGATACCCAGGGCCGAATTTATCCTTCTTGCCGCCCCTCCCTGGCGGACCGGCCGAACGCAAACATTACGCTACAGCGTAACGGTAAAGTAATGGTAAAGTAATGCTAAAGTAATATGGCATTATAATTAATAAAGGAAACAAAATTAATATTTAAATTGTTGCAATTATAATAAAACGTTAAAATTTACATTAAATGGTCATGCCGTAATTGCAACAAGTTGCTTTCTCAGCGTTAAAAAATAAAAAAACAAAGTGGCTGTCATTCAAGTCGGGTCCCTGCAGACTGGCAACCCACTTAAAGCCACGTTAGCGGGTTGCCAATATGCAGGGGCCCGACTGCAATGACGGTCACTATGTTTTTTTATTTTTTAATGCTGCAAAAGCAACTTGTTGCAATTGCGGCATGACCGTTGAACGTAAATTTCAACGTTTTATTATAATTGCAACAGTTTACATATTAATTTTGTTTCCTTTATTAATTATAATGCCATATTACTTTACCATTACTTTAGCATTACTTTACCGTTACGCTGTAGCGTAATGTTTGCGTTCGGTCGGTCCGCCAGGGTTGACCCAGACCGGTACTTCTAGTGTTAAAAAAATATATTGTTAATGCTGCTGATATAAGGAAAACTTTCTTAATATTGGGAATACATCAGTAATGTGTATGATATATTTGTTCGTGCTTTTGAGACTCATCGATTACACAATTAAAGAGCTTTTTATCACCTATTTATCTACTTACAAACCACGTTTTTTATTGATGAGCTACAAATTTTTGGAAATAACATTTTCGGCTTATCTTACACATTAAGTAATTGTTAAGTGTTTAGCCAATTTCATTGATTACATTGATATATATTTTAAAAAAATTTGTTTACCTATCAAATCAAATATAAATATTTAATGCGACTTATTTTAATAAATAAACGGAATAAACGAACTGTCTACCGTTACGGAATGTTCCGTAAGATTAAACAGTTTTCCAGCTCGTGGAGGAGTAACGTTACGGAAAATTGTGCAATACTAGCGCTAACGCTATACCTTTATCAGTTAATTTTACTGAAAATTCCGTAATACTAGTCAGTGTTTATTTATAATGTATATATTCATGCAATTTAAAAAAATTCTATTTGTGGACTATACCTCATCTGGGAAAAATTATGTATTAAAATGTTTATAAAGTTATGAAAAAATTATTTAGATATATATCTTTATATAAAAATATTTTAAAAAATATTAAATAAATAAAAATTGAAAAAGAAGAAAGAATTGATCACTTGAAAAGTGAATTTTCGGCTAAGCTTTTGGTAATTTGTGCTGTATATTCTTTGGTATCTTAACTATTCTTTTTTCGATTTATTTTTAAGTAGTCGTTTCGGTTTTTCCTTACGTAGTCATTTCGAAAATCTAAACTTTCCCATTCCACAAGGTATCTAGATATAATTGGACTTTCGTTGTATGGAATTTTCAATTCATAGGCATTGAAGTAATCCTTTGGAGAGATTTCTTCTATAAATTTAATTTCATTATCATTTAGTACAGTATTAATAAATTATATTAAAATTTGCTGCGTCAAATAATGTATAAATGATAAATCTGACCATTAACGTAGATAGTACTCATTGTGAACATGAATGCATTATTTTTGAATTTATAATATATTATCTTATAAAAAATCAAATTAATAAAATTATATATATTTATATAAACATTAAAAACTCAAAAATATACTGGTAAATAATCGCAAATAAAAATAACCAGAATGAAAACGTCAATTAACCAAACATTTTTGTACACTTTCTAAAATTAAAAAATATGAAAAACGAAGCTTTTGTAAGATGAAAATGTTCGAACTTCATTTCATTATATGTATATCGTGAGAATAACAAAACAGCTATCTACATACAAGCATTTTTTAATTTTTCGTTCATGTGTAAACATTTTTATTAAATATTAAGAATATCGTTTTGCCACCAGAATTTTTTCGAGAGTCTCCCTGTATCAATAGATATTGATAATTAGAAGAATGTTTCATGGCATAACCTAAAATTATTTTATACATCTATCTCTATCTTTCTCTGTCCTTTTCTGTTTTTTTAATTTTCTGTTTTCTATTTTTTTCTGTTCATTTTAATTAAATTTACAGAGGATATTTCTATAGGAAATTACATAAATATTTACGAATCGAAAAAAAGACTGTATGAAACTTTACATGCAACTATCTCCCACTATGAGGAAGCAAATTTTTCTGATACTTGTGAGGACAAAAAATGCTCATGAAATGAGCACAAATGAATTCACCCATAGTGAATACGTACAAACTACTTCGCAGCGGTACTTTTTTTCAAAACGTAAAGAAAATTTTTTTAGCATATTTTTATTAAAAATATATGTCATATCAAATATTTAATATTAATTAGGCGACCGTAAATCAAACCTATCTAAACAAAAGTTTTTTAATAGCGGAAACGTTCATCAAATGTATATTCTGATGATTTCGGATTCGAAAAAATAACGTTGCTAGAAGGTAGCATGTACTTCTTAGGGACGTCTCACAGACATTTCAGGACATCCAAAAGATATCAAAATGTCGGGCATTAGACGTTCTACAGACGTATTAAGGTTGGTTTTTTGTCATTTTTGTAACATCGACTTCAATGTTCCCGAACATAGTTAGACGTTCTAAAGATGTCCTGAGGATGGTCTGGTGCCCACTGGGAGTTTGTTTATAATTAATAATATTGCCAAATTGTAAACAGTTTGCAAATGTAATATAACGTTGGTAAAAAGCTGTTTATCACTCAGTACGATTTGCAAAATGCTTGTGACTTTTGGCTAGTTTACATAAAGTAACTAATTTGTTTAATTGCAATTTTAATATTATTGCCGGCCGAGCAACATTTTGCAAATTTGACCAGTTTCAGATCTCCACATTTCTATCACTTGTTACCCAAAGACGCAAACTTCTCCATTTTCGCTGGAAATTTTTAGAGTCGACTTAAAAAAATTTAACAATAATTTAAAAAACAATAATTTGCGTTATGTATTTAGTTTTGCAAATCATACAATAGTCTCTTCTTAATGGAAAAAGGCAGAAACAATATTTTGCAAAACCTTCGGTATTTTCGTTCGGAAGTGATTAACAAAATGTTAATTTGTTTATAATTAATAATGTTGCCACATCACGAACGTTTTGCAAATTTGATACCGGATAGAGACTGAGTTTATAATGACTCACTCAAGTTTGCAAAATGTTTTGAATTTTCGTGGAGCAATGAGGGCAAATTTTGCAAATTAATTTTTTAAAATAAATTGCAAACCCGATCACGTTTTGCAAAATTTTATTTTATTGTTCAACATATGAAAAAAACAAATATATCTACAATTTTTTTGAAGACCTTTGGAATTTTTATTAATTGATTAGCTATTTCCACCGGTCCATAGGGCAAAAGGGTGGGGGGATTTTCGGGATAGCATTGTGAATATGAAGGTGAACAGGAAAAATGACAGGAAGAACTAGAGGTACCATTTTAATGGATATACCATCATATTCCAGAGCATTAGATTTTACTTTTGATAGGATATCAAAGAGATTTTCGGGGAACATCTAAAAAAAAAGTTAGAATCATCAAATTTGCAGGATGCAGGGTAAGAAGGGAAGAGGGATAAAGTAAGAGGTTGCGTGGGCAGAGTAAAGAAGGTCGGAAAAAGTTATAGTCAGTATGTTCATGTTTTGGAAGAATTAAACCAAGCCTTCTTAATGAAAACCTGAAATCTTCATATATATATATATATATATATATATTGATTATATGCGTCCCTAATTTTTGTTAGGACTAAATTCCTCAGTTTATGAAATTCAGCTTTAATGACTAAATTTTTCGTATTTTAACTAATCTTCGTTTTGTTATCCCGTCTTTTCATCAATTTTTTTATTTCAGGACTGATCCAATGAGAACATTTTTTATTCGCTTCTACCTGCTGTAAAGAAGCGAATTTATTAAATTCTGAAGATAAAAAAAAATTAATTTTTATCACTCTTCAGTTAATATCCATCTCAGCATACAAATCTTTTCACTCATAGGTAAGAACAAAGCCGGGCATTAATTGGCGAAAAATGTAATTCAAGTATTTTAAGAAGAAATTAAATGTATTTCAATTTTTATTTTTATTACATTTAAAGGTTCTGTGAATTATCCAATGCAATTTAACCAAATTACAAATTACTAGTGTTACGTCCTGAAGGGAACAAACTTACCTGTTAAGAATAATTAATGAAAAGGTTTTCTCGTTTTTTAACGAAATCTAGGATTTCGAAACAGGGATGAGAATAACTTCCAAAGGTTGAGATAACCACGCAATAATCTACTAATTAATCGAAATACATTTCAGATATAATATTTGAGTTTATTCAATATAAGAAATTACAAAATTAAAGAGAGATAGCTGAATTCAATTGTTTAAGAAAAAATAGAAAAGGATTTTGTTTTTAGAATTGATTTTAATTTCACTTGTTGTATTTTGATTTCTTTTAAAATTTAAATTTGCACTGGTGACTCTCGGGCAGCGAAACTCCTCATCCAGATCTCCACCTAATATAAATATTCCAATTTGTGCTGTTTCAAACTCGGCGAGTAACTTTTGGGGATTCACTGAATGTTGCGAAGATTCTTCAATAAACTGGTTTTTGTCAATGGTTGGATTTCCCTTCTCGTTGAATGGCAGAAATTACTGGTACTGGTGGTGGCGTTTATTACTTTGCTACGGTAACGTTGATCGTCCTTCAGGTGGCTCTCCGTTAAGATGTTTGACAATGACCCCAGCAGGTAGTTAGGGTAATAATACTTGACAGTAGAATTGTCAAAGAATCTTGAGGTTTAGTTTCACTGGCTTTAAAAGAATTTTGAAATTTACAATCGACTTCAGTTCGATTGAAATTTCCGAAGCACTACACTGACTTTAGTTTTATTTTCACGAGTTTAATTTCGATTACTTGGAAAAAGGTTTCCAAATAGCCGGAGTCCATCTATTTTTTTTTCGAGAATGTGCTCTGGGGCAGAGCTTCCGCCCGATTTTTTGAATTTTAAGACGAATTGGAGTTTTAAGCAGAGCTTCCGCCCGATATGAATTTTGAATATGGACTGATTTTCCGACGTACTTTTGAGCAGAGCTTCCGCCCGATTTGAAATTTGGAGATAGACTGATGTTCTGATTCTGATCTTGGGTTTATATACATCAGATTCCATTGTGGTAACAACCAAAAACTTGACGGCGAGGGGACGTAAGAATTGAAATCAATTGATATCCAGGTGTCTATATCTGAAGGCGTAGTACACAGAAGTATCGTTTCTTGAGTTTGAGGAACTGGTCATTGTGCCATCCTCTTTAATGTTTCGTGGCTGACTTTTATGAGGAGAGTTCGGAAATTTGTAGGTGAAAAGTCATTGTATTTTAACGGTGTATAGAAAAGTGAAGATTTCCAAACTGCGTGGTATTACTGCGGAGTTCAGACTATTGATTTTATCATGATGGATAAAAATGTATATGCCCGAGTTTGTGCATTTTTACAATTACATAATCCTTTTCTATCGTAATTAATAATATAAATTATAACTATAAATGTAGCGATTATTAAATATATAAGTATAAATAATATAGTTATTATTGGATTTAACACGATTTATTCAGGGTTACAATACAGTTTTGCCAAAAGATAAGATATATTAATATTTTGAAAAGGATACGTCTTTGTTATAAACAAGTAATGACAACATACTTATGAACATCGTAAAGACAGAATATAATCATCGATAGTCGATAGTTAATTACATTCAGGCTCGTGTTGCTGGTTTGAATTCAAAATCCAACACCCCTTCTCAACACGGGGAAAGTCGTTTAAAATTGTCACACCAAGTCCTCCAAGACACTTTCGATGGTTTGGTCCAAAAAGTGCTTTTGTGAGCACGTCTGCAGTCATCTCTGATGTTGGAACATATTCAACGTCGATGTCTCCTTTCTCGAATATTTCGCGAACATAGTGATGGCGAATATCGATGTGCTTAGTGCGAGCATGATGCACAGGGTTTTTCATTAATTTCTGAGCTCCTTGATTATCGCAGAAGATTTTAGTTGGCTTTGCATCTAGATGTAGTAGGCCAACCTCGGTTAAGAAACATCTCAAGTAGACAGCTTCCTTTGCAGCCTCTGACAGAGCCATGTACTCTGCTTCGGGGCTTGAGAGAGCAACTGTCCTTTGCTTCTTCGCCTCCCAGGATATTGCGGTACCAGTAAGCTTGAATACATATCCTGTATAGGATCTTCGATCATCAATTCCAGCCCCCATCTGCATCCACATAGCCAAAAAGTTCATCTCCTGTTCTTCTGAATTACAAACCACAGTTGCTGGTTCCCTTCAGGTAGCGTAGGACTCGCTTTGCTGATAACCAATGAGCTTTTCCCGGATTTTGATTGAATTGGCTCAGGGAGCTTACTCCGTAAGCTATGTCTGGTCGTGTGGAGACTGCCAAGTACATGAGAGAGCCTATCAAGGATTGATATGGGACTCTGCTCATTTCTTCTACCTCTTCATCGGTCTTCGGTTGCATATCCTTGCTGAGTTTCATGTTTCCATCTAAAGGTGTAACGACAGGCTTGTAATCTAGCATGCCAAACTTTCGCAAGACATCCTCTATGTATTTTTTCTGCGACATGAAAATCGAGTTTGTATCGAGATTCTGTTCAAATTCGATTGCAAGGCAATAATGCAATTTCCCTAAATCTTTCATTTGAAATTCTCGAGATAGATCTTCTTTCAGCCTTTTGAAGATTTTTGTACGATCTGTTGCGATGATCAGATCGTCCACGTAAACCACGACGATGAGGAGAGATTTCTGAGTCTTTTGAATATAAACACACTTGTCTCCACTTAATGGTTTCAATCCGAGTGTTTGCAGTCTTTCGTCTAGCCGTCTGGATTTCTTCTTCTAGGTCTCCGTTGATGTATGCCATAACCACATCAAGTTGATACAGTTCTAGACCTAATTCAGCTGAAAGAGCCATTACCATTCGTATGGAGCTTTGTCGAGCGACTGGTGCGAAGGTCTCTTGAAAATCTGTCCCAGGCTGCTGATTATAGCCTTTCGCAACCAAACGCGCTTTGCGACGTTCGACGTTGCCGACTGCGTTGTATTTCGTCCTGAGAACCCATTTGCAACCAATCATCTTTTTATTTGTCGGGCGTTTAGTCAAAATCCAAGCACCAATCTGGGAAAGTGCATCAAACTCTGTTTTCATGGCTTTACGCCATTCGTCTGCTTGAGGTCCGTCAAGAGCTTCTTGAACACTTGGATTTGAAGCCTCTTCATTCACTAAAGAAGCTTCTTCAATATCACTGATTTTTGCTGTGTTGAATAGCTTTCTCGGTCTTCCTCGTTGTCCAGTCTTGACTATCTTTGGCCTTCCTGGCCCCCTTCTAGATGTAGGAGTTTGAATAATCGATTCCAATGGTTCCTCCCCTGGTGGTTGGATTTCTGCATCAATTTCCTCTTCGGGATTTCTGTCGTTAATACGAAAATCGCTGTTGCTAGATTGATTGTAAAAATCTTCATCTTCACTGTCTTGACTTACATTTGGAGTGATACTCCTTTCATTTTGAATGTTTACATCATCTAGATCTATACTCCTGTTGGTGTCTTGATTTTTGAAAAATGGATCGAACAAGATGTAGTCATTAGTTATGTCTGTTAAGGAGTGATTGATTTCTGGTTGAAGTTGAGTTTGGTTGAGGGATTCAAGAAATTTGACGTCTCGACTAGTCACTATTTCTCTAGCCTCAGTATTCCATAGCCGATATGCCTTTGCTTCAGTTGAGTATCCTACAAAAATGAACGGCTTGGATCTACATTCCAACTTCCCCTTGCTTGGCTTTTTGTTCAAAGCATAAGCCTTACAGCCAAACGATCGCAGATGATGAATAGATCGCCTTGAACCGAACCAGTTTTCATATGGAGTTTGACCTCTTAATTGATTTGTTGGATACCTGTTGCGAATATAGGCAGCTGTAGAAATTGCTTCAGCCCAAAAAATTTCAGGTAGATCATCCTGCAACAAGAGACATCTCGCCATTTCAACGAGAGTTCGGTTGATCCTCTCAGCTTTTCCATTTTGTTGAGGGGTATAAGCAATGGTGTGTTCTCGCCTTATACCATTTCGTTCAAGATCCTTGGTAAACTCCTGTCCACAATACTCGAGACCATTATCGGTACGTAAGGTTTTGATCTTTTTTTCAGTTTTATTTTCCGAAAAAGCTTTAAACTTGGTAAAAGCTTCCTTAGCTTCACATTTCTTTTTTAAGAAATAAACTTCTACCCAGTTGGACTTACCATCGATAAAAGTAACAAAATACGAAGCACCACCGAGAGATTTGCTTCTCATTGGCCCACAGACGTCGGAATGTATTAATTCCAACAATTTTTCACTTTTCGAGTCCGAAAACTTTGGAAAAGGTGTCGCAGTTTGTTTTCCCATGATACAAACTTCACAGGTGGGTAGTTTGTCTTCTGACTTAAATGATAGTCCTTTTACCATATTCTGATGACAGATTCTTTTTAAATCAATTTCATTAAGATGTCCATACCTCATGTGCCATTTCTCCAATTCGCTTAACTCCTTTTCCGAAGTCGCAGCTGTGGAATGATCTTCTTTCTTCTGTGTTGATTTAGCATCTACCGCTACCATCGATCGATTCCACATATCCGATCGACTAGACTTGTTACTTGTCTTGCACTCAGAAGATCCATCTGGCCTTGATTCTATGAAGTATAGATCACCGTTTCTGCTACCTTTGAAGATAACTTCATTATTTTTGTTGTTGATCCTTGCACAGTCTTCGGTAAATATTACTGAACGTCCTCCTTTGGTAGCTTTAGAGACAGAAAATAGATTAGTTTTCAATTCTGGTACAAACAAAACATTTTCTAATCGAACTTTTCCTTTCTCCGAGGAATCCAATACGCAAAGATGAATTGTACCTTTTCCTTGGATGTCAGTTATTTTGTCGACAGCTAGCCTTACCTTTTGTGATTTAACTTGGTTTAATTCAGAAAAGTAGTTTTTATCGTGACACATGTGTGAAGTCGCGCCACTATCTATGCACCAAGATTTCTCTGACGTGGACTCAGCATTGAACGCACAGGCAAAAGATGCTTTTTCCTCGACGACATTAACTTCCAGATCTACGAAGGTAGTGAGAAAAGCTTCTTCTCCATTCGAAGCACTTTGTTTTCTGTCATTCGCTCTTTTCCTGCACTCTGAAGCCTTGTGTCCAGGCCTTTTACAATAGTTGCACTTGAAAGCCTTTTTCTGGAATTTAAAGTTATTTTCGTTACTCGTAGAGGTGTTATTGCCACTATTACTATCCTTTTTCTGACGATGCTGATGGTACTGGCTTCTAGAAGATTTTACAAAAAGAGCTCCTTGCGAGTTTTTGTCGAAATCCTTTTCTTTCCTGGAACTGTACTCTTCCAGTAGCTTTACTTTTAAAGCTTCAGGCGTCGGGAGATCATCGCGGGCTTCAATGGCACATCTAAAGTTATCGAAACTGTTTGGTACACTGTAGAGTAGTAATATTGTTAGTATATCATCGTCAACAGAGATGTCCATTCCTGCTAATTTATCAACTGTGTTGAAAAATTTATTGAGGTCGTATGACATATTTTCGTCTTCGCCCATTTTCGAAAAAAGTAATTGTTTAAGCAAAGTTACCTTTCTTGCAGGACCTTTGGACTGATATACTTGTTCTAACTTTCGCCATACCTCGCTTGATGTGTTGCAATTCTTTACATGGCCTAATTCCGATGGATTAATTGCAAGGATGATGTCTGCTTTTGCTTTTCTATCCTTTTTTTCCCATGCGGCAGCTTGCACAGCTTCCTCTGGCTTGACGTTGCTTCCATCAACATATTCCCAACGGTCATTCTTGACGAGAATTGCTTCCATATGTAATCGCCAAGTATCGTAATTCTCCTTACCGAGCTTTTCAACATGAGCCAAAAAACTAGATGCCATTTTTTTTTTTTTTGCAATTGCAGCTTGATTCCAGTTAACGATGATTCAGCAAATTGGAGGGTATATTTTGATCGTTTTGCCTACGTCGTAACCTATCACAGCAGATCCTTTTTCGAACAAAAATGTTTATGACACTAACTTATTCGTAACCCAGTGGAAGAGTTCTGTGCCCATAACCTATTGGATTTAACACGATTTATACAGGGTTGCAGTACAGTTTTGCCAAAAGATAAGATATATAATAATATCTTGAAAAGGATACGTCGTTATTATAAACAAGTAATGACAACATAGTTATGAACATCGTAAAGACAGAATATAATCATCGATAGTCGATAGTTAATTACATTCAGACTCGTGTTGCTCGTTTGAATTCAAAATCCAACAGTTATATTACGTCACAGGACGTGAAACTTGCATGTGATTTGTATTTTCTACCAAATAAATAAGGTCCAATTATTAATTTATTTCAATTACACAGCCAAAGTAATTTCAATTACTTCAGAATTAGTTTAAGCATCAACTTGCCAGAAATGCTTTACAAGAGTGGAGTGGAATGCAGCGAATGGTCTGCGCAGTACATTTTTATAGTACACTAGCGGACCCGACAGACGTTGTCCTGTTCACACGTCCTAAATTTGAAAATTTTGAATTTTTTGAATAACAGTGGACTGAATTGTGAATCTCAACCATTCTCGAATCCACTGGAACACACACAACAAATTTCATCAAAATCGGTCCAGCCGTTTAGGAGGAGTTCAGTCACATAGACACGGACAGAAGTGCACTGCACTCCACACCGCTCTTGTAAAGCGATTCTGGTATGTTAGTGCTCAAACTAATTCTAAAGTAATTGAAAATACTTTGACTGTGTAATTGAAATAAATTAATGATTGGACCTTGTGTATTTGGTAGAAAATACAAATTACATACAAGTAATTTTTTATTTAATTCAATTAAACTAGGACAAACGTAATTTCTTTCAAATGTAAATCAATTACATTGGAGTGAAATACATGTAATTTGTCGCTTATATTTGAAATACTTTGTGCCCAGCTCTGGGTAAGAAGGTGCTCACGGAAATCCGACTCGCTTATATTTGACAGATTGCGTACAGAAATTAGGCTTAAATTGGGAAGTGGATTGTGAACGAATCAGTATTGTACATTAATGAGGTCATGGTTAGAGAGGAAAGGAATATCGTGTTAAGAGTGTGAAAGTACCTTATCTACATCATATACTATCGGCAAATCAATACGTGTACTAGAAGAATCAGTATGATGGGTGTTGTTATGAGGTACAGTAACTGTAGAAAATAAGTAGCTGTAGGACTCACTCTCACCCTGATACACTTAAGGCTGTCATGGATGACTCTTCTCTCATCTCTATCTCTACGGAAGAGCATATACTGGGCCAGGGCAACAAGACTAGAAGGATGATTTGGTGTTTAAATTCAAGATGATGAGCAATTAGAGATTGAGCGTTAACATGACAAATATTAAAGATGTCCATTGAAAATGTAAAATGGTTAGTTTTAAGTTCCAGGTTTCCTGAAAGAATGTTAGCTCATTGGAAAAGATAGAAGAAATAGAAATATCATAATCAATAACCAAAAGAGCCCAATTCAAGTAGTTACAAATAAGTTTGAGTAGTATCCTATAGTTTCTAAAAAGACAGTTTAAATATAAATCTAAAAGAATCCTAAGTGGTACTGAAGCATGAAAATTTTAATACAACGTAAAAGTATGAATCATTAATATATGGCAAAAAACAATCTTAGTATTATTTATAGAATCTGCTGCTGTGGATACAATAATAGATTTTTCAGATAAAATATGAAGCAGAATATAGTCGAGATTATTTTAACTTAACAGATGTCCTTGTAGTACATAATCAATCCCAACAGCATATTTAGAATAACTGAGAAACCTTTGAGTTATTAGGTAAAATTTTTTGATTAAAAAGATTATTACGTATGCTTGATGAGCTGAAAATTCGCCTGAATGACATGTTATATTATATTTACCGACATATATACGAAAGATGATACTAGGAAGCAGTAGTTGCTATCTAACTCCCTCGACGGTCTGCAGATTAGCCAGGTAAATTCGTGGAGATCCACCCTCCTTGCGACATAAGATTTTCCCGCCCGCAATCCACAGATACTTGATTATTCTGTCTCTTCTGAAGGGCAATGTCGTAGATTTTCCTGCTCAAGGATGACAGTGCCTCGCATAGATGAAAAGGATGTTTATCTTTCATCTAAGAGCCTTCTGCCTCTCAATGAAATTGTCTCGCAGTTGCTGATTGCCGAGTTTCGCAACAATGATAGGGTAGTTCGAGGATTTCGTGAGTACAGGTGTCTTAATAATTCTAAATACTTTGATCACATCTTCCCTTATAAAGAGAACGTCAAGAGTCTTAGCTATCGAGTCCATGGTAGTAAAAAGATCTTCATAGGCCCACATAACACGCAATTTTGCAGACATATTGCTGCAATATTTAATTGCAACATTGGCAACATTCCAAATGAATATTGCAGCAGCGTTCAAGCAACATGAAAATGTCCGACTCAGGCAATATTTGTCTGAAATATTTCAGCAATATTTCAAGTGAATATTGAATCGGGCTTGCCGTATGTATATATAACGAATAACAAACAAAAAATAAAGTATATACTGTTTAAAAAAATCGAAGTTGTTTGACAAATAAAGGCCTAGAATGGAATTAATAAAAATTCGCTGGAGTCTAATCAACTCCATTCTGACCCTATATTTGATCAAAAATTCCGCCTTTTTCACCAGAGTAAAGAAATCAAGTAGTCGTCATTTGAGTAGAATTAACTTTTGCGTAAATGGAATTTATTATGTCTGTAATAAAATACATCATATTAGACCAAGGAAACATTTCGTAAATTGGTTGAATATTAAAAAATATAGTCATCAATAGAAATGTGAATGGAAATATAGTAATATAATTTCATTTTCCTGATGATTAAGCTCTTCTTCCATGTCTCGGCCCTGTTGATCTTCGGCTTGCCTTCTTATCCCTAAAAGAGAATGCCGTTAATTGGTTTTGATACGTTAAACGAAAAAAAAATTTACTAGCTCATCAGTTTTTATTAGTTCTTCGAATATTTCTTCACTTCAGAACATACCTACCACTTCAAAGTTATCTCAACAAAAATTGAAGTGCATTAAATTACCCGAAAAACTAAAAAAAAAGGAATTTTTTTCATCTCATATAGTTTAGGAGATACAGCGGGATAGAGTGCGGGATTTTTTTGAATATAATGTTTCATTTTTTTCCCGTAAACGATGCGAAATTTGCAAGAGGCACTTTTTGTAGAACTTTTCTAGATGTGTAATCTTATATCTGATCATTTTTTGTACCTTTCTTCGTTTCTGAAAAAAATGAAAAAATACGATTTTTTAAAATAATTTTTTTGAAATTGAAGCAGTGGTTTACCATGAGAATACATTGAAAAAGCAAGAATTTCCGTGTCAAATAAACAGAGAAAATCGACAACACCTGCCCTCGTTCAAAAAATATTGAATTTTGAACACAAATTATGTCAATTTTTAATAATTTGCGGGTAATCTTTGAATGATTGTGAAAAATAAAAAATAAAAATTTGTTCACTAAACTTTTAAATAAGTATTTGTCTCTTTTCACAATGGAATAATGTATCCAGATACCAAATGATTCTGACACTTATATTATTTTTCACTTTTATAATTTTTGAGATAAGGCTTTTTAAAAAAGATTAATCTAAGCATTAAATAATATTAAAATAAATATTAAGGTGAAAATGATTAGCAATCATAAATATTTTTGTGGTATTTTATATAACTCTTTAGGATATGAAAATGTTTGTAGCTGTCTAAATGATCTTACAAAGTTTGTCACCTAGAATTTTTTTTACTGTTGATACTATTTCTTGTCCAAGCGATGACCCCTTCTGTCGATTTTTGAGTTCAGGAAAAGAATGGAGCTTTTTTCCAGCAACAAGTAAAAAATCATACAGAAACCGGGAAGATATCAGAATATTTTTTTAGTTTCAAAGATGAACTTTAGTGGCAACCATGTCTGTTGACTACTTGTTTTATTTGTCATAAAAAATGCAATGTCAAAAAATGATATTTTAAATCAACTACGTATAACAACATTCAATTGTTCATCTCCATGTTAACAACTTCGAGCCAATATGATAAAGCTGAATTACCAAGTTTGACATCTGCATTTTTGACAGCCGACAAAACAGAGTGCAAAGCAATAGTTTTTGATATTGAATGTTTAACAAAACCAATAAAATACATAGTGTACTGCAAGATTTGTTCCTTGTTGACGACAGAAAATCCGATTCTTTTATTGAAGCAAAATATCGACACAAGTCATCATCACTTGGACTAGAAATCGTATCAACAGTCAAAAAAGTGTCTAGGGGACCAACAATCTTGTAAGATAATTCACAGAGAATCAAAAATTTATTGTAGCCTGAAGAGTTATATAAAATACGACAAAAATATTATTCAGTACTACTCATTTTTACCTTAATATTTATTTCAATTTTATTTTAATGCATACATAAATCTGATTTGAAACACCTGGTCTCGAAAATTATAAAAGTGAAAATAATATAAGTGTCAGAATTATTTGATATCTGGATAAATTATTCCATGTTGAAAAGAGAGAGATAATCATTATTTCACAGTTTGGTGAATACATTTTTATTTTTCACAATCAATCGAAGCTTACCCGCGAATGATCAAAAATTCAGAGAATTTGTTTTCAAAGTTCAGTATTTTTGGAACGAGGGAAGGTATTGAGGATTTTCTTTGTATATTTGACATGGAAGTTCTTGCTCTTTCAATTTATTCCCATTAAATTGAAAAACTTAGAAAAATGACCAAATGGCGGCTGCTTTTCTCAAATTCTTGAATGTGATATTTCTAAAAACCCGACTTTTGAAGTTTTTTTTAGAAATAATTGGCAATATGTAACACATGTCTCAGGTGTTTCGTTCTTGATAAACCACTGTTTCCATTTCAAAAGAATTATTTTGAAAAATCGTATTTCTTCATTTTTTTCGGAAACAAAGAAAGGTACAAAAAATATTCTGATATAAGATTACACATCTATAAAAGTTCTACAAAAATTACCTTTTGAAAATTTCGCATCGTTTACGGGAAAAAAAATTTCCAAAAATTCTTGTTTATTTTTTTCCACGTTTTTTTCATTGAATTTTGAAAACATGAAAGGAAGATTTTTAGTAAAACCACACCTTTTTTCATTTCTTCCAATGTTGAAAAAATTTTATATTGATAAACAAATAAGGACATTCTCTCAGTTTTATGCGGACTAAACAACTTTTCTGGCCAGGATTTTTTTTTAAATATAATTTCTGAAACTACCCAATTTTATGAAAGTTCATTCGTCTCTATTGCGATTTGCGGTAGAATGATAAAAGTATATAAACAAACATAATCAACTTGCATAAAAGTGGATATTGTTTAACACACTGTAACTTCGGACGCGTGATAGGTATAACATTTATTTTTATTTTTAAGATTTCCTTTTTATTAAGACTCCATTAACTAATGACGCTTTCCACGTCAAAAAAATCAATCTTGGCAGCCATCTCATCGATTTTAATGAAACCCAGTGTTGTTGTGATACTTTATGGGTAATGTTTTTCGGCCGAAGGATTTTCAAAAATTTTGAAAATTCTGGGCGTGACGCCATTTTGAAATTTGAGGTCGACATTTTTTTAAATTGTAATATTTCCGACAATTTTTTTCGGATTTCAATGAAACTTATAGGCATTTTGTAAAACAAGATGCTGTTTTATATAAAATATGTATAAAAAAAAATTTCAAAATTTTCACCAAAAAAAACTCAAAAAAATTTTTTGATTCGATTTTTGACGAATTTCGCTATTTTTAATTTTTTCTTAGAATAATATTCCTTTTTCTTTTATCTTTCATTTCAAAAAAAAAAACTTGATGGACACTCATCTGGTTCGCGAGTTATGAATATTTAAAGAGCGGCATTCCAGTCGAATGATTGTGCCGCGCAGCAGCTAAGCGGGTAGTGCAGACATTGTTATTAAACAATGCAACGCTGCAGTCTCGGACTAGTGTACTCAATCCAGCGGTGTTGATAAACAAATTTTTGGTACAAGCAGACACTGATGTACAATTCTACTATGCTTTTTGGACACTATTGTCGTTGACAGAGTTAAGTACGATATTCCTTAGTCAGCATTAACAGAGTTACATGTAGTGTACACAAATAGTTTCTCTAAGCTTTTAATAAGTGTCTGTAAAAAAATTGATTTCCTCACGTGATCGCGTTATTGGATATACCTTTAAATTTCTCACTGACAGTGTGTTTTCCATAAGTGACAAGTTTATTAGTTAGTAACAGCATTCTCGAATGAACTTTATAAGTGGCTTAATCGAACATACGTTATTATATTTTAAACTTTCAATCGAAGTCTGTAAAAATACTTAGCTGTAAAATACTATAAAAAGTAGGTAAAATGGCTCCGTTTTCTCGGTGTTGTAATCCTTTTAGTAAAAAAAGACACTGCAAAAATTTGAATATGTCAGTACTTCGCAAAATTACAAAAGAACTTTGTAAAATAATAGATATTAACGAAGCCAAAGAGGGGCAGCTTATATGCAATTCATGTCGTCTTCATCAGAATGAAAATTACCTCAGCAATGAATCAGAAAATGAAGTAGAAGGCGTGGTTTCTGGAGAAGTGGAAGACTTGTATCTGAATTCCGAGGATGAAAAATTAATAATAAAGCTCAACAAAATACTTGAAATTTTGCAAATTCCCCCAATTGAAAATCGGAAGGATCGAAGATCAATAAAAGCCCAAAAACGAAAGGTACAATAAATAAGGGAAGCTATAGACTTTGAGCTGCAGAAAATATTTGAAGATGTAAACAAAAACGAGAATGAAATAAATGAACTCGTTGAGGAGTTGAAAGAAAAAATCTCTGAAACAACAAAAAAATCAGAAAAAGTTCAGTTCTTAACGATGTTGCCAAGAAGTTGGGAAATTCGGCGTATACAACACACGTTTAGTGTTCCTTATAATATGGCTCGTTTGGCAAAAGTCATTCACACCGAACATGGAATCGGTTCATCTCCTAATCCTGAACTTGGAAAAAGACTATCTGAAGAGGCAGAAACGCTTGTTCATAATTTTTATCGCCACAGCGATTTTAGTCGGCAAATGCCTGGAAAAAATGATTACGTGTCAGTAAAGAAGAATGGAGTTCGAGTACATGAACAGAAACGACTACTCTTGGGAAATTTGAAGGAGTTATACGTAGCTTATAAAGAGAGATATCCTGACTGTAAGGTTGGGTTTTCCAAATTCGCGGGATTAAGACCAAAGGAATGCATTCTGGCGGGCGGTAATGGAACACATTCAGTTTGTGTGTGTAAAATTCATCAAAATATGAAACTGATGATAGCTGGAGCACGACTGAAAGAGCTTGCAGATGCACAACCTGGAAATGATTTTCTCGGATCGTATAAAGACATTTTAGGCACCATGGTATGCGAGAACCCAAAACCTGATTGCTTTTTAAATTATTGCAAAAATTGCCCTGGTATAATAATAGTAACAGAAAAGTTACATGAATTATTTGACAAAAATTGCATTGATAATGTCACGTACAAACGATGGACAAACACAGATCGCTCAATGTTAGAAACTATTGTAAACTCCGGCGACGAATACGTTCATGTAATTACAAAAGATTTACCTGATCTGTTGAAACATGATTTCCTAGCGAAGGTTCAAAGTAAATATATTGATGATACCAAACAATCCCTTCAAGCAGGAGTTTTTTTGGTTTTATGCGATTTTGGTGAAAATTTTACTAATGTAATTCAGGACGCCATCCAAAATCACTACTGGTGTCAAACACAAGTAACGATCCACCCCTTCGTTGTTTACCGTAAAGAAAATGGGGAAGTAGTGCACGACAGTTTCATGATTATTTCGGATTGCCTTCACCACGATGCAACTGCCGTTAATTTGTTTTCAAAGAAAGTAATCACAGAACTAAAAAGTCGATATCACGTAGAAAAGTTAATACATTTCACCGATGGAGCTGGTTCGCAATATAAGAATAAATTTAATTTTCTTAATCTTGCGCACTTCAAAGACGACTTCAAAATCAAAGGAGAATGGCATTTTTATGCCACTTCTCATGGAAAAGGGCCTTGTGACGGATTATCTGGAACACTAAAGCGCGAAGCTACAGCAGCGAGTCTGCGAAGACCACTAGATAATCAGATTACGACGGCATCCTTGTTGTACGATTGGGCCATCAGCGCTATGCCAAAAGTGAAATTCATTTTTTGTGCTACAAGCGAATATGAAAATCATGCGAAATTCCTTAGAGATCGTTTTCTGAAAGCTCAGACAATTGATGGTACGAGAGGATTTCCAGGCTGTACCAACTCAATGGTAAAATTTGAAGAAGTAAGGGCGCCATCCAACGGTGACACAGGACATTAAGATAAAAGATGGCGTCCAGATAATTGAATTCAAAATTAAATCAAATTAAATCAAAGTAAAGAAAGCAATGCAAAAATCGAATAAAAATATTTATGAAGATAAAACAATTATTCTTCATATATTTTTATTTGATTTTCGCATTGGTTTCTTTGTGAAATATAATTTTACAATAAATTGCACGCAACAACGAAAATACGTTATAGAAAGTTTGTTTATTTTTATAATATGAGTGTTACATATTTTTTTTAAATATGTGCTTGAAAGAATTCATTCAATTTTTTAACTTTAACACATTATCAATCAATTCAGTTGTAATCAATATTAATTTGATAAATATTTACCATACAATTAGAATAAAAAATTGAAATACCATGAATCAAAAAAATATATTTTTTGATCTGTATTTTTTGCCTAGGATATTTGTAGAAAAATCACATGGTTGTTGTAAATGTACACTGATTTCTTGAGATGATGGGTAATCGAGCACCGCGCTGCTCTGGTTATCACTTTTCATCAATTTCGGCTTCAAATTAATTTTAGATTCTTAAAAATACTTCAAAATATTCAAAACCGGCGTGAGCTGTCAGCCGGAGTTTTGTTTTGTTTTGTAAGTGAGGTTGGATATTGTGGAAGTGCGACTGAGTGCGACAACGATAAAATTTACGACAGAGGAATGGAGACTAACGCAACTATGACGAGAGACGCCAGGTGCGGGGAGGGACCGACATACAGCGCCATCAAGCGGTGACACAGCTTTTTTTAGTTTCTATGTTTCTGCGCGATCGACCATAGGAGTTGGTAGAGCCTGAGGATTTCATTCCTTCATACCAATCAATAGCCATCAAATCCGTTGCAAAATATATTCTGCTGCTTCTGACACAACATCAAAAATATTTCAGATACAAAAATCTGCTCCTAAGCGAAAATATTCTAAGCGAGAGAGAAAAATAACTAAATAAACAGGAATGCTTGAGACTGCAGCGTTTCAACGGTACATTGTGTAATGACAATGTCTGCACTACCCGCCTAGCTGCTGCGTAGCTCAAGCATTCGACTGGAATGTCGTTCTTTAAATATTCATAACTCGCGAACCAGATGAGTGTCCGTCAAGTTTTTTTTTTTGAAATGAAAGATAAAAGAACAAGGAATATTATTCTCGAAAAAAATCGAAAATCAAAAATAGCGAATCTTGTTTTACAAAGTGCCTATAAGTTTCATTAAAATCCGAAAAAAATTGTCGGAAATATTACAATTTAAAAAAAAAACCACCCCAAATTTCAAAATGGCATCTCCTAAACTATATGAGATAAAAAAACTCTTATTTTTTCAGTTTTGCGGGGAATTTAATGAACTTCAATTTTTATTGGGGCGACTTTGAAGTGGTAGGTATGTTCTGAAGTGAAGAAATATTCGAAAAACTAATAAAAACTGATAAGCTAGTGAACGTTTTTTATTTTTTCATAAATGTATCAAAACGAATTAACGACATTCTTTTTTAGGGATAAGAAAGCAAGCAGAAGATCAACAGGGCCAAGACCTGAAATACTAGCTGATTCATGAAGAAAATTAAATTAAAGGCAAATTTCTAGAATCGGATGATGAAGAAGGCGATTTTGAGGAAGATAAATTGAAATTGAAACTAATACATATGATGTTTTTTATATAAACGTAACCCTGGCGGACCGAACGAACGGAGCGGATACGCTACAGCGTATCCAGCGGACACTGTTATAGAACTGTGATGTAACAGTTCTAGAACAGAAAAGAACAGGTTCTGTAACATACTTAGAACATACTTAGACCATGGTCTGAGTAATGTCGTCCCCAAATGAATGTAGCTGTTCTATAACGCTGTTACAGAACCATATTCTGTCAGGGATCTGTAACAATTCTGGAACAGCGTTATATGTAAAAAAATATATTTAGAACAATTTAGGAACAGTGTTACAAAATAACCATGTTCTGTAATAGTGCCGTAACACATATGTAACAGTGTTACGATGTAAATTTGTTCTGTAATCGTTCTGTAACAGTTCTGGAACAGCGTTATAAGTGAAAATGTATTTTTAGAACAATTCAGGAACAGGGTTACAAAAGAACATTTTTCTGTTATAGTGACGTAACACATATGTAACAGTGTTACAATGTAAATTTGTTCTGTAATCGTTCTGTAACAATTCTGGAACAGCGTTATATTTCAAAAAGTATTTTTAGAACAATGTAGGAACAGGGTTACAAAGGAACATTGTTCTGTAATAGTGCCGTAACACATATGTCACAGTGTTACGATGTAAATTTGTTCTGTAATCGTTCTGTAACAATTTCATAACAGTGTTACAAGGTTATGTAAAAAAAATGTTTTTTGTATTATTGCTGCACTTTGTTTATATTTTAAATAACACAATTTCACGCACGGTCCTCTATACATATAATCGCACGCTTAAACCCGTTGAAAAATCGCACTCGTTGGGGATTCGAACCCTACCTAAACTACCTAAATCGAATGTACCTAGCCGATGCCTTAGCCAACTGCGCTATCGAACCGCTTGAACGTTCATGACAAAATCTCGGCCATGCTTTTTCGCTGAATAAGCCAGGGTAATCTCAGGAATATATTCATTTTTTTTTTATTTCAGACATTGTCCCCTACTGTCGGCGTATTCTTACCCAGTTCAAGTAACTGACTGCGCCCGACCGCACAGTGGGATGAAATCAAAAAACGAGGTTCAAAATAACTTGTAGCTGGCAATTCTTGACCGATTTTGGATTTTTTTTTAAAGAAAAATTCAGCATTAACTTTTGAAGAGATTTATGTGGCCTGATTTTTGAATTTTTGTTTGTTTAAGCTTTTATGTTAATGCAAAGAGTGAAGAAAAAGTCGATTTTTTTGTTTTTTTTGTTTATCTTTGTTAAAAAACGTTTTCTATTACCAGAATTTCCAAACTATAGGCAC
This sequence comes from Andricus quercusramuli, assembly GCA_932178445.1. Taxonomy (NCBI): domain Eukaryota; kingdom Metazoa; phylum Arthropoda; class Insecta; order Hymenoptera; family Cynipidae; genus Andricus; species Andricus quercusramuli. The sequence goes on from CAKNXH010045950.1 coordinate 23,359, forward strand.
GGGCGTAGTTGGAAGCAAAAAAAATTATGACATTGTAAAGTTAATCGTTATAAACAAATTAACTTAAAAAATAGTCTACACTATGGATTCTTCGTTTGCAAAGTACATTTTTGCGTTAAAATTACTTGCTTTCATCGAAAAATAATACTTAATCATACAAATTTGGCATCCGATATATATTTTTTATTAATTTTATAAGCAAATTTTATAAACAAATGCCTAGTGTGGACAATTAAAGGCAGAAAGAAATCTTTTTTCCCCCTAATTCTTCTCAAATTATATCGCCACTTATGTTTGATGATGGACAATTATCAATCAATATTTTTATTAATTTTATAAACAAATGCCTATTGTGGACATTTAAAGGAAGAAAGAAGTTGGTTTTTCTCTTAGTTTTCCTCAAATTATATCACCAGTGATATTTAATGATGAAAAATTATCATCCGATATTTTTTATCAATTTTATAAACAAATTATATAAACAAATTCCCAGTGTGTACATTTTAAGGCAGAAAGAAATCGGTTTTTCTTCTAATTCTCCTCAAATTAGGTCGTCAGTGACGTTTAATGTTGGACAATTATCTTCCAATACTTTTTATAGATTTTATAAACAAATTATATAAACAAATGCCTAGTGTGGACATTTAAAGGCAGAAAGTAATCGTTTTTCTCCTAATTTTCTTCAAATTATATCGCCAGTGATATTTAATGACGGAAAATTATCATCCGATATTTTGTTATAATTTTATAAACAATTTATATAAATTTTTAAACGTGATAAACAAAAAAACGAATAAATCGACTTTTTCTTCACTCTTTGCATTAACATGAAAGTTTGAACAAAAAAAAATTTAAAAATCAGGCCACATAACTCTCTTCAGAATTTGATGCTGAATTTTTCGAAGAAAAAAAATCCGAAATCGGTTAAGAATTGCCAGCTACAAGTTATTTTGAACCTCGTTTTTTGATTTCATCCCACTATGGGCCGTCGGAACAACTCTGATCTAAGATCGTTACAGAACAGTGTGTCCTTTATATTCCGTTCATAACAGAATTCCAGAACTGTTACGTATCCTTACAGTAACACTGTTACAGAACAATGTGACCTTCATGTTCCTTTCTTGGAACACGTGTG